>VMDR010024720.1:0-14853 GCA_007922815.1 Macrotus californicus | reverse complement strand
AATAATCCTTTCGAAATTTTGAATATGTTTTCTTGAATGATATTTTTATTAGCTTGATGAATATTTCTATTGGTTATTATTATTTTAATTCTTAATTACAAAGTTATTTAGTGAAGCCATAATAATCTAAAATTATTCTTTTGTGCAAATAACATACCGTTTCAAACTCTAGCCCTACCTTAACACCAAACAATGTTTGGAATCCAGTAACATGATTCAGATTTTAGCCGTTGTCTTTCTGCAACTTGTTATTTCACAAACTGGAATACAAGAGATTTGAACTGTTGCTTTTTTAAAAAATGTAAATGACACTTGGGCTGTTTCCAATTCTTGGTTATTTTAAATAATGCTGCTATGAATATACACGTGCACATATTCTTTTGAATTGGTGTTTTGGGTTTCTTTGAACATATTCCCAGCAGTGGAATCACTGGGTCAAAAGGCAGTTCCATTTTTCGTTTTTTGAGGAAACTCCATACTGTTTTCCACAGTGGCTGCACCAGTCTGCATTCCCACCAATACTGTACAAGGGTTCCCTTTTCTCCACAACCTCTCCAGCACTTGTTGTTTGTTGATTTATTGATGATAGTCATTCTGGCTGGTGTGAGATGATATCTCATTGTGGTTTTAATTTGCATCTCTGATGATTAGTGATGTTGAGCATTTTTATATGTCTATTGGCCATCTGTATGTCCTCTTTGGAGAAGTGTCTATTCAAGCCCTTTGTCCATTTTTAATTGGATTATTTGTCCTCCTGGTGTTGAGTTGTATAAGTGCTTTATATATATTTTGGTATTTAACCCCTTATCAGTTGTATCAGTGGCAAATATGTTCTCCCATGCAGTGGGTCCCCCTTTAATTTTATTGATGGTTTCTTTTGCTGTGCAGAAGCTTTTTTGTTTGATAGTCTCATTTGCTTTTTTTTTTCCCCTTTGTTTCCCTTGTCCTAGAAGATACATTGGCAAAAGATGGAGACAAGAAATTTCTGAGATTTCACTGCCGGTGTTTTCTTCCAGGATAAAAAATCTTCAGTGCATTTACACAATGGAATACTATGCGGCTGTAAAAAGAAGGAGATCTTACCTTTTGCAACAGCATGAGTGGTCCTGGACATTACTATGCTAAGTGAAATAAGCCAAAGAAATACAAATACCATATAATCTCACTTATATGTGGAATCTAATGAACAAAATAAACTGAAGAATAAAATAGAAAGAGAGGCGTAGACACATGGAACAAACTGACAGCTGTCAGAGGTGAAGGGGATGGGAGAGAAGTGGATGAAAGAAGGGGAAGGATTAGCCAAAGGACATAAATGCACGACCCACAGACACAGACAACAGAGTGGTGATGACCACAGGGAAGGGGGTGCTGACTGCATGGAAGTTGGCATGGGGGGGCAGAAATGGGGACAATAAAAATAAAGTAAAACAAGTGACTAAGTGAGAAAGAAATCTAGATGGCAATCTACTCTCCAATATTTGAAAAATTTTCAGAGTAACTTTGAAAAGGCCAAAAATGAAGGGTCAGTGAGTAAAGGCTTATGTGTTTATTTTCTTCCTGTGACAATCCAAACTCAGGAGGGAGCCATAAATGGGGTCCAAGACACCTCATGAATGATTGGATCATTTGATGCAAGTAGGAAGTGCCATTTTAATAAAATTATTTCAAATGATAGTAAATTAATTTAAATCCCAATTTTTAATTTTTTTTGTTTCATTTTATTGCTTTTCTGAAATATGTGGGTTTGGTACTTTGAAAAAATTGTCTAGACTTGATACTGTTTTGAAATACCAACCTGAATCACCATGCTGCATCAGTCTGAAATACGTGAGGAAGTTAGTGGCTTAGATGGCCTTCTGGGAGCAATAAATCTCATCTTATTTCTGACAAATTGGTGAGTAGTCAATGAAAGGAACTAAACATCTACCCTCCAGTCTATTGTTAAGGAAGGGCCCGTTTCCTGCCCAGGACTTTATTCCTGCAGCGGCCCCTGCGTGGATCACCCAGGACCTCTGCCTGGCGTCCTGGGGTGTGGTCCACAAATCTTCCCTTGATTGGAACTGGGCTCTATCTAGTCTGGGAATTTGTGATGCCAGGAAGAATGATATGTTCATGAGACCCAAACAAACTAAACTCAGATATACTAACAAATTTTTCCTCTATCACTTATTCTCCCGTAAAGGTGGGTCTGTCTCCCTTACTGAAGAATTACAGAAATCCAAAATTGACCCTTTTCAGTAGTTAGTGGAATCCAACAGCAGAAGAAAGAGGTCGTTAGCAAGGACAATTTGGTGTGTGCCAACTGTCACAAGCGTATGTTCATGATATAGCTTTCTCCATTAGTCAGCCAGGCAATGGCTTGGCTAGCTGCCTGCTGAGCAGCCTAGCACCAAGGAATAGACAAGCGTCAACACAAGGTAACTATGCTTTTATTGAATGCAGGTTCACTCAAAGTAGAACATCAATGTACATTAATATCCTGCTTACACTCCAACAGTCTGAGAGAAATATAACACACACACACATAGTAATCAACTGGAAATAATGAACCTGAGTCCCAGAGTCTCAGTCTGCAGATCTGGGAGACAGCATGGTGGGCCAGGGAGTCTTCAGCATCTTGCAAGGAAGGATCTCTGGAGCCAGGTGGGCAGCAGGGCAGAGAAGTCCTCAGTCCAGCAGGCCTCTAGAGCCTCAGGGGACCAGGTGCAGAGGGAGATAAGCAGGGCATGGGGCAGCACTCTAGTGTGAGGAGCTCAGTGTCTCAGCAGTGGTCTGGAGCCTCCCTCAGTTATGTCTTGAAAGTGGCATGCTCCACCCTTCAGGGACCTTTGATAAGTGTCTTAGCAGGACTAATGGTGAGTGGGGAATTTCCTCAGGAGCCTATCTATGGAGGGTCCTGCTTTGCAGACAGTGGCTGTTCTGATCAATGATCACATGTGCAGATATCTTGGGTGTGTCTCCTTGACAGATGTGACTAGCATGACTTAGGTGGTTTCCTTCTTGAACCAAAATGCTATGGCTGACTAGCAGTCATCTTGGTTGACATGAGTGACTCCACCTTGCTTTGTACGTACTTTATGCCATCTCGATCAGACCAGTGCCATGTTATTGGTCCTGCCCTGCACGCCAACCCACGGGCGGGCAATTACCAATCAGTGCTGCGGGGCTCCATTGCCCAGTGCTGTGTGGAAACAAGGACCCTAGAAACGCCTCGGATGAGTCAAGACCAGAAAAAATCTGAGGCAGAACTTAAACATTACTATTTCCCCCCAGAAGGCATAGTGCACGTTTTATCAGTTGGTTGGAGAAAGTGTGGCAAAAGTGCTCTGCTGGTGAATAAGAAAAGCGTTTTGGGGGCAGGGACCTGCTCGCTGGAGGAGCCCTTCCGAGGGACAGGTGGGAGGGAGCCAGAGGGCCGAGGCTGCGGAGTTGGAGCCGTCGGCGTCTGAGGGCAAGGTCTGGTGGCTTTATTGTTAGCCGGCTGGGTCCAGGCTGGGAGATGCACACACAGCAGGGAAAGGAGAAGAGATTGGCGCTGGTTTTCGAAACAACACAGCTCCAGTCTCCCCGCGTGTGTCCCCCTCTGCTCACCCCACCAAGGCACAGACGGGTCAAGTCCGGGTCCAGGAGCGAGGGGGCCGCCCAGTTACCCCTCGGAAAAAGGCAGACATCTGTGACTCGGGCACCCCCCGCCCCCGCCGCTGCATGCACGGGGTTCCCCTGCTCTGTCAACCTGCCAGTTTCTGATGGGCGCCTCTCCCTCAGAGCCCTGGACTGAGGTCGAGCAGAGTCACAATTGAGCGGCTGCGGACCGGGACTGATGGAGCTGCGCCCCAGTTGGAAAGGTCGGCGAGGGGGCCCCAGGGCTCACTCTGCCGCACTAGCTCTCCGGGGACCTTCGCTGGGCGTGGCTGGCGCCCTGGAGGGCCCGGCCTCCGGTCTGCGCACCGCCCCTTCCACTCGACCCAACTACTGGACTCCTAGCCTTGTACCGCCAACCTTCTCACCCCGGGCCTCTCGGGAATCAGGGGACGAAGAAGGAGAAACCCGGTGATGGGAAGGAGGTGCTCTCAAGCCGGGCTGGCTCGCGGAGCCCAGGGGGCCGGGTCTCCAGCTTGGAGGCGGGGGCTCCCTGCAACCGGCAGGCGGGAATAAAAGCTTGACCCAGAGAGAGGGAGAGAGAGAAAGGGGCGAATGTGGGTGCCGCGGATCCCGCTTCGCGCGCTCGGGTACCGCGGGCACTCCGGCGGACGCGTGTCTCCCCACCCAGCCTGCACCCGCGAGCGCTGAGTCCCTGCTTGCGGAGCGTCTGGGGCTCCCTCCTTTTCTCCTGTCCCGCCCCTACTCCTTCTGCCAAAACCTTTGACCAGAGTCTCCTTGCCAACATTCCTAAATCTCCTTTGCCAACTGGTTGCGCCAGGTTAGTAATAAGGCTCTGCTTTCGGGTGTGGACAGAAAAGGCCAATTTCCAGAAGGTGTCTGACCTTTACACCTTCCCTACGAACTAATTCGGAGGGGGTCCGCGGCTGTTTACCCAACTCAAGGACCTAATGGGTAGCCGAAACCAGTTTCTCCCCTGAAATGTCCTTGCCATTCGAACCTGCAGAGGCCTTCTGCTGCGGTGCTGGGAAAACCTCAGTGATGGAACTGGGGGGCATCCCGCCCGCAGCAAGAACTGGCCGCCCGCCGCCGGGGAAATGAAGGTGGGCAGAAGGTAGAGGGCCATCGCAACCAGGCCTGCGGCCTGGAAGAGGCATCGTTAGGACCCTGGCAAGACCAAACCCCTCTCCCCGCCGCCACTGCTCCCTCTCTCCTGGGATACAACAGAAACTGGGGACTTCGGGCCCCTCATGTCAAACCCTAAATGCTGGGGATCGGAGATGTGGGGCTGGGCGGGGTCGCGCGACGGCTGCCGCCCGCCCTGCCACCCCAGCACCATCCCCTGCCCTCCTGCATTCCGTCTGCCGGGAAAGAGAGGATACCAAATCTCTGGGCAGCGGGGTGCGACCGGCGCCCAGTGCGCGCCCTGACGCGGGGCAGGGAGGCGCTGGTCTGACTCCGCTTGACGTGGCAGCTACACTGACGACCCCCGCGCGGCGCCAGGGTGCGCCTCCCTCTCCAGGCTCGCTCTTCTCCGGGTCCCTGCAGTCCTGGCCCGGGGCGTCCAGGGGCGCCCTTCGGCTCCGTGCCACAGGTCTCCAGCCGGCACCGCCTGGAGTGGCAGGAGCTGACTCTGCTCTCCTCGCCCCGCGGACGCGGGTGGGGGATTCTGAGTTGTGGAAAGCAGCCGCCACCTCCCGGGCGCTCCGCGCTCCCTGCGGCAGGATCCCACAGATCCTCCGAGAGCTGCCCGTGGTGCCCGGGGGTCGCGAGCGAGCACACCGCGGTAAGCTGCCCCTGCCCTGTCGGCTGGCACCCACCTCGATGCCCCCTACCCAAATACACACGCGCTAAGGGCAGACCCAGCGCCTCCCTCTCGCGGAGCTCCCTGCAAGGCCGCCGGGAGAGACGAACAGTGGGACTGGGAAGGCACACCCAGGGAAACTTGTTCCTCCCGTCCCCGGTCAGACACTGACGGCTAGCCAGTGCGGGGAGAGGGGCGGGAGGAGGCGGGGGCAGGGCTCCGCGAGGGGAGGGGAGGGGAGCACGCGGTGGGGGAGGGGTGCAGTTGGCGAAACTCCTCTGCCTCTCGCTCTCCTCACTGCTCGCTCCTCTCTTCGCGCAGACACCCGGGACCTCCCCTGGGCGCCAGCTCCTCGGCTCCAACGGGTCCAACGACAAGCCGGATTTTTTTTTTTTTCTTTCTGGAAATTGGCTTTGGTGTGTGCTTCCCTCCCTCCCTCACCTCCCCCCCTCCCTTTTTAAGGCATGGCCCGGGCAGTGGCTCCTGGAAGAACAAGTGTGGGAAAAGAGAGAGGAAACCGGAGCTAAATGACAGGATGCAGGCGACTTGAGACACAAAAAGAGAAGCATTGCTCTCGGATCGAGTCATTGCCTTGCTGCTTTCCTTTCTCCGAAGCGCGCTGAGGATTTTACGGCTCTCGGCGGAGTTGGAGCGCTCCGGCTGGTTCAGATCCGCTCTTCGCTCTGCCTTCCCCGCACGTCCCGGTGCCCCCGACCCTGCCCGGGTGCCCGGCCAAGGGAGAATGGAGAGGGGGCTCCAGCCCCTCGGCGCCGCGCTCGCCCTCGCCCTCGCCCTCGCCCTCGCGCCCGCGCGGGCCGGCGCGTTTCGCAACGGTAAGTGACAGGCGGAGGCGCGCGTGACAGCGCCCGCCGGGGGCTCTCGGCGGCCCGGTCCGGCCGAGCTCGGCTTCCCGCGCAGCTGCGGCTCCCGCGGCGGCCTGGAGGAGCCCAGGTGGCCGCCTCCCGGGCGAAGGAAGCTTTCCCCCGGGAGGGGGTGCGGAGCTCGGGCCAGTCCGTTCCGGGCGGGGGCTTGGCGAGCCCTGCGGCTGCCCCCCCCCCGAAGTTGGCGGTGTGGCCGTGGGGGTTCCCGTCTGCGTTCCGGGGCAGCGCTGCCTGCCTTCCCCGATCAGCACACCGATTGCAGCAAGCACTGTCCCCTCCCAGGGCGATCAGAGGAGATTCCCTTTCAAAAACCGGCTGGCTGTTGGAAGTGAATGAAGGCTTTCCCAGAACTTCCTGGTTCTCTTTCAGCCCCGCGGAGCTGTTTCCTCTGGGTGGGGGGTGGCCTGCGACCGCCCGCGGTCTGGGCTGACGGAGCTCCCTCTCCCGCCTTTGCAAACCGTCGCTACCCAGTCTGGAGCGTGAATGAAAGCCACGCAGATCCACACGAAAGTCCTGGACGCACGGTGCGAGAGCCCGGCAGCTGCAAACCCCGACCTAGCTGCCGCTCCCACCGAGCTGCACAACCGCTCGCCGTTAAGTACAAGGCAGACTGTCCTGCGTTACAGACAGTGTCCTGTGACCTGAGTAATGCGTTTTAAAATGCGACCTGGTTGTAGGCATGCTTCATTAACCTTGTGAAGTGTGAAGGAAACGATATGAAATTATCTTTACAGTGAGTCTTGAGCAATTATTACTGAGTTGTTATCAAATATTTACTTTTGTCTGGCTCAGATTTCAATCAAAGTAATTATAAGAAAGCCCATTCACTGCTTACCATGGTATATTGTTTTAATAAGAGACCACAGTGGAGGGTGTTTAGACCAGGAGGAATTTAAATCCTGTCTTTATGATAGAGCTTAATCTCTGTAATATGCTCTTTAGAGGTTTTGTGATTGAAGCAATAGATTTCCCCGGACCCACAGCTACTAAGTTGTGTTTTAAAAGATAGGTTTAGAAGCAACACACACATACACACACACAGAATTGTGAATGTGGATTCAATTTATTAATGAACCTGAGCTGGTGGCATATTTGTATAATTTGGTAGGGGATAAGGTAACATTCTCCTCCAACTGAAGTAGGTCAGGTGGTTAGACTCCAGAAATTACAGCGACTCAGCCTCCCCAACTCCTGAGATTAAATCAGCAGTGGAGATGTTCACAGGATGGATTTGAACCCTAAAGCAAAAAGCTTCAGACTTTAAGCTGTGATATCTCTTTTTCTCTGCCTCTCTCTCCCCATGTATATGTAATGAATGTATGTATGCATATGTATATGCATACATATTTATTTTCTTAGCAGAAATCTGGGGAATGCAAAGAACCAGAGTTTCGTGTGGTGAGCTTGACTAGGTAAAGCCATGCTGCTGGGCTCACGAGCCCACAGCTTCTGCAGACCTCCTAAAGCCATGTCCACCTCCTCTGAGTCCTCGTGACTGCTAAATTAATTCATTAACCTTATTTAGGACTAATGGTCCAGAGTCATTAGAAATTGCTCTTTTCTTAATCAACTGTTAGAGAGATTGAACAGAGCCGGGGAGTCTAGGAGTCCACATTATCTTATTACACTGTCACTTTCTCAGAAGTCACAGATTAAAGGGCTCTGGTGTGGTACCGAGTCCACCTAAATGTCTTCTGAAGTGACTCTGTCGAGTGACTAGAAGCAGAGCTGTTTTATTTCACTCCTCGAACAGATGCCAGACTCTGTCATGATGTTCATACAGAGCTGCAGGAGACTTAACAAGACGGGGTCACTCTCCAAGTTGTCTGCTCACTGAACAGAATGGGAGAGCCTGAGCAGAATCACACAACAAAGTCCATCCAATATGGTCATTAGCTGAGATTCTGAACTCCAGTTGCAACATCATTTCTTCTTGGCAAACCTTAAGCTTTTAAAAGCCAAGGCAGAGGAAATCAGTACAAGGCCACTCCTGGTCTCAAACATAGTCAGAAACATCTAGCAATTGAGAAAAACAATATAATTTATATTGTGTTCTTTTTAATTTATGGGCAATGATTTCTGTAATGCATGTAGCTTTATGCATTTTTGATGTGCACTTCATCTTTCATTTCCATGTGACCTGGTTTTCCTGTAATATAATTCTGTAGATTTATAAATTCATGCTGAGAGCAAAGAATGCTATTTTTTTCCCACAGGGAATCTATTAGATGCAATATTAAAATCTATATATACCATTACTGAATATTTGTGATTGATAGGCTTATATAATTCACCGCTTTCATACCTGTCCTTCTTAAATAGTTTATGCACTGAATTTTTATTGCTCAAAATTAAGCATCAATAAATGCGGCAACATTTCAGGCTGAGGCTCTCCAGCATGAAATCCATCATAAAAAGTGACAATGAGAACCTGTGCTGAACAAGAAAACAGCCCAGACAGAGACTGGTTTATTTGGCTCTTAGTGAATCACTTCAGCATTTGGGTTTTTCTTTTAAAGGAAGGCTCAGAGTGAGTTAGTTCACCTTTCCCAGGATGTGAGAGTGGGGTTTACCACATGGGATACCAGATCTCAGTGCGAGGGGATTTTTTCCAGTATGTACGAAATTGGAATTAATACCATGTGGCTAATTTATCTTTCTTTCTGCCTCATTATTTGACCTGGTCTCCAAGCTTGAGCACCTTTACTTGGAGAAGTAGAGGAGAATTATCCCTGCTTCAAGAGATATACTGTGTTCTGTGTTGATCTGGATCTCAAGAGCAGAAATAACTCACAGTCGCTTAGATTTGTGGGTAGATAAAACAACAAAAGAAAAGATTAGTCTTGGAAGACAGTCCCCACTGATCAATGGCAGAGCATGGAGTAGCATCGTCTAGTCACTTTTCTCCCAGAACTCACTGCTTAATGTGATTACACTTTTGGGGGGTAATTAAGTCTAGAAGGAGCTCCCTGGGGACCATGTTAACATCCGTTGAGCGGTTTAATGTTTTTAATACTAGAAGACCTTTTCCTTGGGGCAGAAGTTTGTGGGGGATGGGAGTCTAGTCTTTTTAGATCTCAGTTTACTTTCCTCCTGGGATCAGAGCATTTCTTGGTGAGATGTTGCTATCAGTGCCACCTGAAGGTCCTGCAAGGACCCCTCAGAGTTCCCCATGAGAAGGTATAGAATGTTTAATTGCCGGTAATTGACATGCAAAGCTAGAATACCTAATTGGTTGTCAGGGAAAGAACTACTAAAGTGTTATTTTCTTTGCAGATAAATGTGGCGACACTATAAAAATTGAAAGCCCCGGATACCTTACATCTCCTGGTTATCCTCATTCTTATCACCCAAGTGAAAAATGTGAATGGCTGATTCAGGCTCCTGACCCATACCAGAGAATTATGATCAACTTCAACCCTCATTTTGACTTGGAAGACCGAGACTGCAAGTAAGTGCTGACGTTATTTGAACAGGGCACCACAGCACCATCTAGTGGCCACAGGTGTCTAAGGGGGGACAGTCTGTGTGTACAATCTGGGATATAAATGGATCCAGGAGGAATTCCAATCTAGGCCAGATCATATGTCAATGGCATGGAAATTAAATTACGTTAAGTGATCTCTGAGTTCTCCAAACTAGGAAGATTGTATTTAAATATGCAATCTCTCATATTTTTCCTGTTAACGCTTTTGGTTTTGGAACTCTTTTAAGAAATGTATATACGTTTCTCCCCCCCACCCCCCCACATCACTCCCCAGGGAAAAGGGAAGAATCAGAAACCCAAACTCTCACTTGAGTTTTTATTAAATTTGATGAGCCACTAACATATATTTCATTGAAAGACAGCAAGATTGGGTATTTTTGCAACACATCCGTGGCACCTTTTGTGATTTTAAGAACTCTATCTTATTGGCATGACAGAAGAAAATTGTCATTGAGCTCTTGTTGGTATGGCCCGGTCGGTTGGGAGGGGTCGTGGGTTCAATTCCTGGTCAGGGCACATGCCGTGGTTGCAGGTTCAGTGCCTGGTTGAGGCTCAAATGAGAGGCAACTGTCAATCTCTTTCCTATTCATGCTTCTCTCCCTCTGTCCCTCCCTTCCCCTCTCTCTAAAATCAATAAGCATGTCTTTGTGTGAGGATAAAATGATTGTCATTGAAAATAAAAGGAATAAGTCGGATGAGGGGATTTTTATAGTAGGTTAATGATTACAAGTCTCTTATGGGAGATGTGAAAAATAGTTATTAATGCACAATGCACACAATGGGAAGCAAATGTGAATCAGCGTTCCATCCATCTGCTTCCCTCCTGCTACCTCCTTCTACCAAGTTACTAAGTATTGTTAGGTTACTGTGCCAGATTTTACTACTATGAAAACATTCTCCCTATACAGTCTGAGTTTTGTTTCCTCACTTCATGTGAGAAGCTGCTGTGCAGCTTCCACCGTAGGGACGGCATGTGTCAATGTCTCCGGCAGCAGTACACGGAGACCCAGAACTCACTGTGTCTCCGGTCATCCAGCTGCCCACCGGTCTTGTCCCCATTATCCCACTCTGCCCTGCTGTTCATGGTGTGTTCTCCAGGGACTTGAACCTGAATAACAACTTTTAATGAAGTTTAGACATGTAAATAGTTTCAGTAAAATAGTCTAGTTAAATCTAAATTCTGAAGTTTATCTCAGGGACTATGTTTCCCAAGTTTTAAAATGGATCAGTTTGATATAATTGTGTATAATGTACATAGATTATTACCTTCATCAGACATAAACATTACTATGCAGGCACACTCATTATTAAAACTATTGTATCTGCAAACACATAACCTTTTTAGGTAAGAACACAATAATATGACAGTGTTTCCACTTATAGGAAGTTCTCAACAACCTGTTGAGTTAGTGAGGTAAACCAGTTTTTCATGGACAGGGTAATGAGTTCATCTGGTTAATTCAACATCCTAGTGCCTGGAGAATTCGCATATGTTCCTACACTGCTGATCAGTTTCCAAATAATCAGCACATACTACAGTGTAGTACAATTATGCCAATTATAATTTAATCTTTGTTTTGTGATTCAGAAGTGCTTCAGGGCATTAAATGGACTTCTTAATCTTGTGTGAAAGTTGTCATTTATAGAGCATTACAGTGGCTGCTACAACGTTGGGGGTGGTGGTTTTTACAGTGTCAATCACCTAGACAATGTGGAGACTTGTGCTCTATTTTATTTTTGGTTTTTGGCAATCTTTAAGCTGCTATTGGAGATATTTTTAAGAAACTGATAAAACATACTCAAGAAATAACATTATTCCCCCAAATAAGGTGCTGTTAAATTTCAATAAATTTATATTTACCATTTCCTGACCTGAAAATCATGACCACGTGTATATGGAATATAGTACTTAACGAATTCAGAATAGTCAGTAGTTAATCGCAAGGATGTGCTGGTAAATGTCTGACAACTGGATCTTGGGAGGGGGAGTCAAGTCCTGATGTGTGATATTTGCCAGTTTCTCTAGTACAGACACTCCCTCCATGGCCAATTTCAGACTACCCGTGCGATGTCACTCTGCACAGACTTGCAAAGAGGTGTGCACAGCTAGTTCTTACGAGCTGGTGCAGCCAGCTTCAGGGCACAACGGGAGTAGAAGTGTAAGAAGAGGAAGCAAGTTGAGCGTGTTAATATATGTAAAGTGCTCACAGCAGTGTCTAGCACACAGTAAGCCTTAAATAATGATTTGCCATACCATGATGGGAGGTAGGACATGGCGGGATTTTAGGTAGTTTTCTTTTTTTTTTTTAAGATGAGAAAATAACAGATAATTATATTTTATAAGAAGAGACAATTTTAGTGATGTTAGCAAGGTATTCAAGAAACTGGCATGGCCAAGAACATTGTTTCTGTAACGATGATGGTGAGGCATTTTTTTAATGCTTGAATAAAGTGATTTCTTTATTTATGTATATAGTTACTAATTATGTCTATCCGTAATTAGTAACTGAGGGTTTGTTCTCTGCGAAGGTGCCATCTCCTGGCCAGCCTTGAAAGTCTGATATTTTTAGCCTTTTTAATGAAGTCAATGAACATTATGGCGTGGAAAGCTCTTTGTGCTGTGTTTTGAAGTGTTGTTGTTTGATCGTTTTATCATGAAAATTCCAAACCCGATATTGGAAGACCAACTTCAGACATTGCAGTCACTGTCTTTGCAGGTTGGTCCACATGATTCCTGGTTGTTGTTGAAGGTTGTACTTGAAATTCTACAAATGTGGCACAATTCTTACCTCCTTGAGAAAGGCTGTGAGAAGAATCAACAGCTTTAACATTTACAGGAAGTTAGAATTTCCTCCAAAAAATGGAAACCGGCAGAAACTCTTGAACAACATATTCACAGACTTCAAAAGTTTACGTTAGATGCACAAAAACATAGTTTTGTGGCTTCTGGTTTTGTTGTTGTTTGTTTGTTTCTGGTGATTTATATTGGGCTCCTTCCAGAATTGTAGTAGAAAGCATGCAGTACTAGCTATAATAAACCACATTCAGAGAGCTTTTAGTTGGTATTTCTGTCAAGAACAAGCTGTTGTCTTGGGATATTTACTGTCTCTCCCTTTCTTGGCTATAGTGTGTGTACTGGTTCCAGTGTCATAAGGTCACTGTCGTGGGTAATGGAGCAGTGGGTACGAGGGCCCTTTGAAAAGTTAAAAGCTCCCCTCAAAAGAAGGTATCATTTTTACAATATCTTTAACAACTTGGTGGTTGCTAAAACATTTGGAAATAAGAAATTAAGCATATGTCAAACTAAATATGTGGACCCCGTAATGGGATGACCTGCATGTAACACACCCTGCATTTTCTGCTATTGCTGTCAGGGTCTGTTGCATCAGCTTTCATCGTGCGAAAGTTCCGGAAATCGATTCCTTAGCACATTTGTTTATTGAGAAACATCCTTCAAACACAAGCAAACAGTCATTTTTCTGTAAGGTACAGGGTGGATAAGGCATTAAATACATTAGTTATGGTAGAATAAATATTTTTATTTTACTGGTTTTTTTATAGTTAAATAAAAACTTTTTCATAATTTAACAATACAATAGAATGTATTTATGTGATTTGTTTATTGCAATTTTTCATGTGAATAAAACCAAGACTGACCCAGTCTTTAAATAGACTATGGACCTAACCTTACAAAAAGTTCTTACAATGCATATCAAAGGGTTTCCTTAGGGAAATGTAAAGTGCAAGTTGCACCTAATAGTTTTTAAATGCAATAATCTGAGTTTATGCCACCACTGAATCATGTATCATTACAAATACACATTAAAACATAATATTATAACTCCTTGAATTCTTTGATTGAAAAAGGGGTATTGATCAATCATTCAGCAAAGCAGTTGAGCAGAGCATCTGTCTGCAGGGCTAACGCTGTGCTAAGATTTCCAGCTAGTTATACCGCCTGGTTTTATTGTTGCGTTCCTATAACAGACGGGGCTAGAGAGTGTTCTGAGGGAAGAAGGAGCGTGGAGGTGTTAAGGAAATGGAAGTTACGATGGTCTCTTTTTGGCACCAGCAGAACCCTCCGTGCTTGGGAAGTGTGGTAAGGCAGGCATCTTGGATCTCACAAAACTGTATAGCTGCATAGTAAACAAGAAAGTCATTGATCCAATAGTTAGAATTTATGAAACTTCCCCGGTTTCCCAGCAATGCCGCCCATCAGGATGATAATTTATAATAGTTTGTGACAAATACTGCTGAACAAAGAGGTGTGTGGTTACATTCAGATCAGTTGTCGTCATCTGGGGAGCAATAAAGATTTCACAGACATTGGGTTACAAACATTAATAAAATTAATGTGGAGCTCCAGAAAGAGAGCCTAAGAAGACGACAGTGTTGGGGGAAGAGAGCCCAGCAGTGGTCTTCTTACTGACAGGTTCCCACCTCTACTCACTGACTGTCAGTGCTGTTGTGGAGGGCTTTCTCAAGATGCAAGGCTAGCCTGCATAGATGCTTTTCTGTCCAGAACTCACATCTCTTCTTCGTGTAACCAGTAATAGATGTCTTTTCTCTAATCTCCTGCGAGCAAATGAAGTTATCACTCATAACTTCATATGAAGTTTCTTTACAATAAAATTATAATTAAATAGATGAACTTCAAGTTTGGGAAGTTTGGTAAACCACAAATTGTTTTTTCAGTGATACTTGTCAAATTACCTAAATTATCGCAAATTTTGAAACACCATTCATTTCATTTATTTTAATGGAATGTAAACTCACTAAATAAAAATCTGCCGTTAGTTTCTCGAATCTTTTTATTTCTACAATTTCAATTATATTATGGTCACTTAGTCATTTACTGGCAATTTGGGGAATATAAGTTCCATTTCTGGTTTCCCTAAGTAATATTTTCTGTTTGGGCACTATTCACTTTGTTCAGCATGGACTTTTACAATAGTTTTGGTTTTAAATTTTTTATTAACATATTATAATTAACATATTATAAGTATAATTATCTTGATGAATGAGTTCTTTGGCTTTTTGTATCCAAGGAAAGTGCTTCATTCTAGTTCCAATCTTGT
>VMDR010024719.1:0-14851 GCA_007922815.1 Macrotus californicus | reverse complement strand
GAGATAATGTAAAAGGCCCCTACTTGCTTTGGTATTCAGGGGGAAAAAAATACTACTTCAAGTCTGAAAATATATGATGGAGAGTATATCTTCCATTTGGTTCTGATTACTTTTTGTAATCTACTGGGAGTTAATATAAGAGTACATATCTTCTGTGTCTCTATAGGGGAAGTCTCCCCTAAGGTAGGTATAAGCATTGTACCAGCTGCAGAGGGTGTGAATCTACTCTGGTAAAATTGCTACAAATACACCATCAAAATTATGTACATTTGAAATTTGAGAATATTTTTATTTTCATTCACTTTTAGGATGTGATTACGTGAACAAAGGATTGACTTAATCCATAAAAATATATCATTTATTGTACTTTTAACATGGCTCTTTTAAAAAGCCACTTTAAATATCAAATACACGATAACAAAATCGGAGTAGTATTTAAAACACCCAGATTAAACATCTAAATGATAAATATTGCGTGGTATCGCACATCTGTTCTTTGTAGTGTTTTCCAGTCAAGCAGCATAGTGCAGCATTTCAGCAAAGCAATTCAAACATAAGAACTGCTACAAAGCAAAAGCTCTTGTCATTGTTTGTGATTGTCTAATGGTATATGGTTCAATCATAAAGGGCAGCTGACAGGCTGGTGTAAGAAATGAAATTTCTTCCTCATCCTGACACATCAGGGTAGGGCCCCCTGCTGTAATGCAGAAAATCTTTTATGCAAAAAGAATACACTATCTTTCAGCACATGATTACTATTCAGAAGATTCTGATTAGTTTCTTGGTGCATTTTTTAAAACATTGATACAAAAGTGCACAAAGAACAAACGAGGTCCAGGCTTACACCTTGTCTTCCCCTCTTAGTCATCCTGTGACCTCCTTGGGCGTGTGGCCTTTTTTCTCAATGCCTTCATTTCCCCATCTTTGAAATGGGAATGGGAAGGATGAAATATGATTCCTGCCCTAGAATAAAATGGGATGAATAAAACGAATGAATATTTATTAAGAATTGCAGCTTATGTAGAAAGTGAGGTGTTGGGGAGAAAAATGTAATCTTACCAAACACTTAAAGAAAAACGATCATCCTAACAGCTTTAATCAAGGTGAAAGAATTAAGAAATACAAACTGGCAGTTACAGAACAGTCACGGGGATATGAAGTACAGCACAGAGAATATTGTCAATAACACTGTAATAACTATGTACGGTGCCAGGTAGGTACTGGAAAAACAGGGGAAATCACTTTGTAAGTATATGGTTGTCTAAACGCTATGCTGTATGCCTGAAACTAATACAAAATAATATTGAATGTATACTATATTGAAAAATAAAACAATAAAAGCCCTAATCAAAAACAAATCAAACATATTGTATGAAATGTAACATTTCACATTTAAAATTTTAAAATATGTCACCTAAACTGTGACCGCTTTCACTCCCCCAGCATGGAGGGCTCAAACAGCAGTCCTGTTAGACAGGTCTGGGGGGAAAACATTGATTATTCGTGGACATGTGTGTTAAGCACTGTGGTAAATACTTTACTTTTATTTTCTCATTTAATCTTCATAAATTCTGTATTAAATGAGGGCTGCTATTAATTCCATTTTACAAATGAGCATACTGAAGCCTAGGAAATTTTTTTTAACTGTCCCTCAGTTAAAATAATATGGGACAGGAGGGGAGGATATTGCGAACTTCTTAAGAAATCTGGTAATCAAGCCAGAGTCAGCCCCAGCTGACACTCTTAACTAACCTGCTGTACTGTACTTATTCATTTTGTGAGAAAACCAATATGAAAAAGATGGGAGAGTTAAAAAAACAAAAACAAAAAAATGGAGATATTTGAGCTGGAGAAGAGGTAAGATGTTGGGGCAGGTGACCTCAGTCCTTTCAACAAAGCCCAGTAGAAAGGTAACTCCAATAGGAGACACAGGTAAGAGGAGGGCGCAACAAAGCAGGCAGGGAGAGTCCTGGACCTCAGCTAAATTAATGTGAGACTCTAGGACAAGTAAGGGAAAGCACTGGGCAGGTAAGCTTCCCCTGGGAGAGTCAAGGGTGATTATACCAATAATAGAAGCAAGGCAGAAGTTGGGAGGCAGGCTGGAGGCTTGCTAGCCACCTGGGAAAGGGACCTCTGAAAGGGAGAGGTACTAATGAATATGATTTATGTGAGTTCATGTTCATAAGACTGTATAAATGCAAGTTGTTATTGCTTGAGGAGTCTTAACATTCACCAGAAAGAAAGTGTTACATAAGGAAGACATAGGAAAAAGATATTTTGTGCAAATTAACTGGGCTGCTATTCTGTGGCTAAGAACATCTACCTCTGGCTGAGTATCCCATTATCTACTCTGAGATGGCCAGGGAATTATAGTGCTACTTCCAGAGGAGGGGAGAGAGATCAAGGCACCCCATCAGAGACTGAAGTGCTGCTGAAGATTTTAAGGAATACAAAGGCACCTCCTCTTCTCAGAAGGAGTGGGGTAACCAGCAGAAATACTTGAAGGGAGGCTAGGACTAGAGGGGGAGCACTCGGAGGAGTAGAGGAAGACAGGTCCAGGTAGAGGGAGCATGGGAGAGGGCCTCATCTTGTGAGTTTGAGGACATCTAAGTGGATAAAACGTCAGATTTTACCCTTATGCATCAGTATTTTGTGAATTGAAATCTGTGGGTACATTCTGAGCAACCAAAAAGCTTTTAAATTTAAGAAGCACTGTCATACACTAAAATCTCTCCTGAGATTACGTAATTCTTTAAAAAGAAATGTGCCTATCTTGGGGCCCTTTTATTTAAAAAAAAAATGTTTAAGTGTGATCAAAAATTATATACAAAAGTGGGTATTTTTTAATGAAGCTAGATGGAGCCCAGGCATGTAAGGGGTTTTGAAGGTTAAGTACAGCATTTGATCTGGTTGGGACAGAAGAGACAAAGCAAGCAGGGGCGGTCTGGCCTGGTCCATTCCGCCTGAGGAGCCAAAACCAGAAACGGTGGAATGGTGGGAAGGCCTTGGTGCCCTTGGTGCACAGCACTAAGGAGGATTTGGGTTTCCCATGTGGGAAGAACGCCATCATACAGAAGCCCTGGAGAAGGCTCTGGCATTAGTTAGGAGCCGGTGATTTTTCTGATTGTCTGTGGATCTGGAAAAAAGTCAAAGGGCTCTTCCACAAGTTACAGTCAGGAAAAATAATCTGCCCAGATGGGCAGTGATGACATCCAGCTCAGCTCTGCCACTCTCACATTTGTAGTCACACCTCGCAGAGTCAGTGATCGGAAGTAAATAAAGGTAGTTTTAAATCAGTGATCAGATATACTCATAGCCACCAGTAGACTGTTAGTTATTTGTGGGCACAAATGCTTTCTCATAAGTACATAATTGATTTATTACACCTGACATTGTCTAGCAGTCTAATTCAGAGAAATCCGGAGGAGATCACAGAGAAGCCCTGGGACAAGTCTGTGAAATATACCAGACATCACCAGGGTGTCCAAACTTGTGGCATCTCTGGGCCACACTGGGAGAAGAATTGTCTTGGGCCACACATTCAATACACAAACACTAATGAAAACAAAAAAAAAATCTCATGTTTTAAGTAAATTTACAATTTTGTGCTGAGCCACATTCATAGCCATCCTGAGCCAAATGTGACCCACAGGCCACAGGTTGGACACCTCTACTTAGACCTTTACATCTCATTTGGCAGGTAGAGCCACATCGTAGCCAAAGTAAACTGAATGGTTCCAGGAAGAATGACTGAAACCCATTAAATGAATCCACTGTGTTGAAAATGGTTAGGATTCTGGCTCATTGCCAAGTAACTTCACCAAAACTGGGGTGATGTCCTTCAGGAAGAGCCCACTGTTGAGCTAAATGACTAGTCTGTTGTCTGATGTTATTTTAAAAATATTCAGGGGGAAATGTTTTGAATCTTTAAAAAAGTCTCTTAAAAGCTATTGCAGAGGATTAGGAAGACCAAGGTTATAAAATGTAAATTAAACCCCAAAGTAAAGAGATTATAATATAAAAGAAACTAAGGACGAACTCAGGTTTCATGAGACCTTAAGCTTATACAAGTTGAGAGCCATTTTAAGAAAAGAATTTAAAATTATGAATAAGAAATATACACAAAAGTGAAGAGTTTCAAATGATGCTAGTAGGGATCCAGTCAAATAAGGGGCCTCAAAGGTTAAGCGCCCTTAGGTTCACAGTCCATTCACCTCCTGGGAGGAGTTAGGAACTTACTTCATCTTCTGAGTCACACAACGCAGGGCCTGAGATCCTTTCGCTAGAATAAATTAAAGGTGATCTTCCTCATAATTAGAGATAGCAATAAAGAGAGGTTAGTTGGTCTGGAAATTAATGTATCAGAATGATTCCTAGAGGCAGCCCAGAACCAGGAATATTGTGATTAGGCAGGAGTTAGGGATAAACCGTGGGTGAGTCTGTGGTTTAAAACAAAACTTTAATGAGCACCGTTTACTGGAAAATAATATGGCAAAACCTTGTAAAGTTAAACACACATACTCTACATCTGACAGTTGTGTTATGAAGTATGTGTGTGCGTGTGCGTGCGTGTGTGCGTGTGTGTGTGGAACAACTTTGCACCTGCCCATCAGGAGACATGCATGAAAACGTTCAGAGCAGTGTTGTCCGTGGTAGCAAAGAAGAAAAGGAAGAGGAAAAGGAGATGAAACAGCCTAAACCTCCACTATCGTAGTGGAGGTAACCATGGTTTATTTACTCAATGGAATATTAAACAGCATTGAAAATAACAATAGGGATCAATCATAAAAACCACAGAATTGAAGAGGAAAAAATTAAAGAATCCTTAGGCATGTCCCTTTCCAAACCCTAATCTCAAACAATTCTGAATTATTTGGAAAGCCCCCAGAACATCTGCCTTTTGTTTCAAACCTTGGTGCTAACTCTGCCTTCTGCCTAATGAACACCTGAATGTTTATTATTGTTTTGTCGTCTCTCAAGGCTCTCCCGCTCTCCTTAAGGTGGACTTGACTCTCATCCTGCATTCCCAATTTAGCCGTTGTGCGTTTCAACCACTTGACCAACCTGTCAACACTTTATTTCTATTTCAATCTTTGTTCAAATGATATGCCAATTATTTAAATTTTTCTCTTTACCCTTCTACTAAACGCCTTTCTGTGATGATGGGGCTGGGACTCGGCCAACTGTATTTTCCTGATTCCTTTGTCACTGTGGTCCCGTTAGATGTGTTAAGGAAAAACACCACGAGCCCAAAATGGCATCACTTGCACTAAAGTTTATGATACCAAACCTAGATTTAATACCTGACCTAGTTGCTATTTTAACCTTTCCTAGAAATATAATCTTAATCAATCAGTCTGAAATTTGCTGGTCAACACTAACTAGGTAATCTGTTTTGTGGGCCCTCTGCATCTCCGACCCCATGGCCAAAGGAAAAAGAGGCAATCTGCATGATAAAATTTTTTTTTAAAAAAATACCCTTGCCTTTTCCTTCCCTCCAAAAGAAGAGTCTTGGTCTAAAAATAACCCTTTATTTTCTTTTGTTACTAGCTCCCTTGCCCCACCCTGCTTCCTATAAAAACCTTCCTTATTGTACAACCCTTGGGAGCATCCTTCTAGTTGTTAGATAGCATGCTGCCCAATTCACAAATCACTTAATAAAACCGATGAAATCTTCATATTTACAGGTTGAATTTTTTAACAGGCTAAGCCAACAAGGGGACTAGATGGAGACAGGAAGGCAGGAGGAAGGAGACACCACTTGCTCCTTTCTATTTGCTTGCTGTTCTCCAGAGCCACAGCTGGTCCCACCTTCTCTTGGTGGCCACAGAACCAGCCTTCTTGTAGCCTCCACAGGTATGAACAGAAGTTCTGTAGGGTTCTTATTTCAGCTTCTGCAGCCTCGTAACCTTAACAACGTCTCTTGGTCCCCAGTTATAAGGAGGGCACCTGTTTTCTGTGGTGTCTCGAATAACAACCCTCTCTGCTTTTTTAGTCCTCTGACTCCTGTGCAACCAAGCCCTAAGTTCCTTATTGAAATGCCCAGTGTAGTATCTGATTTCCTGACTGGGTCTTGGCTGATATATGTTTCTACTTCCTGCTCAAATAGAGTGTTCTGTGAGGAAAAGGACATTTCTAATTCACTTTTGTGTCTTGAGGACCTGGGGACAGACCCTAGCCAAAGTGAACATTCTGTGAATGTTGAGTAAGTGGGTTAGTGATTGATCAAATGGCAGAATATGAGGAATTCAACCAAAGCCAATGACAATGGAGAAGGGAAGGGAATTATGACATTAAAGTTAATTAGAAGTCAATTTTCATGTCAAGTCCAAAGAAGAGTGGAAGATTGCATATGCTCTGGTTTTAGCCCAAAGCAATACTACTTTTCTTATACGATTTCCAAATAATGCCACAGTGAAAATCTCCAGAAAATACTGATTTCCCAAACTTGAGCAATGACCAACTAAACCATGTAACGCAACCAAATTTCAGTAGAAGTTGACTAGTGTCCTGGAATTTGGTAGGATAATACTTCAACTACAAAAGTAGAAAGAAAATAAAAACAGCCTCTAGGGAAAGAACCAATAAAAAACTGGTAAATTTTGTTGTGACTCTTAAGCATAAACTCAAAATGGATAAAAGACTTCAATGCAAGTCGTGAAACCATAAAAATCCTAGAAAAAAAAAAACATAGGCAGTAAAATCTCAGGCATCTCACATAGCATATTTTTGCCAATATATTTCCTAGGGCAGGAAAACAAAGAAAAAAATAAACAAATGGGACTATATCAAATTAAAAAGCTTCTGCACAGCAAAAGAAACCCTCAACAATATGGAAAGGAAACCCACTGTATGGGAGAACATATTTGCCAATGATACATCTGATAAGGAGTTAACTTCCAAAATATATGAGGAACTCATACAACTCAACACCAGGAAGACAAACAACCCAATTGAAAAATGGACAAAGGACCTGAGTAGACATATCCAAAGAGGACATACAAAAGGTCAATATACATATGAAAAATTGCTCAATGTCACTAATCATCAGAGAGATGCAAATTAAAACTATAATGAGGTATCACTTCAGGTATCACTCACCAGAAGAGCTACCATAAATAAATCAACAAACAACAAGTGCGGTGAGGTTGTGGAGAAAAGGGAACCCTAGTGCACTGTTGGTGGGAATGCAGACCGGTGCAGCCACTGTGGAAAACATTGTGGAGTTTCTTCAAAAATCTAAAAATGCAACTGCCTTTTGGCCCAGCAATCCCACTTCTGGGAATATATTCTAAGAATTCTGAAACACCAATCAGAAAGAATATATGCACCTTTATGTTCATAGCAGCATTGTTTGTAAAGGCCAAGCTCTGGAAATAGCCCCGGTGCCCACCAGTAGATGAGTGGGTAAAAATAATGTGGTACATTTACACAACAGAATACTACATGGCTATAAAAAAAAAGGAAATCTTACTCCTTGCAATAGCATGCATGGACCTAGAGATTATTATGCCAAGCAAAATAAGCCAGCCAGAGAAAGAAAAATACTATGTAATTTCATTCATGTATGGGATCTAATGAACAAAATAAATGGATGAACAAAATAAAACCAGAGGCATGGACAGATCTCAGAGGCATGGGGGCTGGGTGGAGGGGGACAAAGGAGGGGGGAATGGGGGACATTTGTAATAGTGTCAACAATATAAATGAATAAATCAATAAACAAACAAACAAATTTTGTTGTGACTCTTACCCTGATGGGAGAGACATATAAAAAACACAGACAAACTATTAAAGTGCTCAAAATCATTTTCACAACTCATTAAAGTAGTGATCCATGGCTGATTAACAGAAGTTAGTTCAAAAGGCTTGGTACTCATCCCCCACCTTTTAATTACTCTAAACAAAGGGCTCCCTCTTGAATTTCCATCAGCAGGACTCATGGTTTATTGCCCCCACTGTGTTTGGGGCCACAGGTTGAATCTGTCTACTTGTAGATTAGCTGGTAGTAAATCTGCACAGTCCACACCCCTATACCCATCACCCCTATTCCTGTCTCTGTCCATGCTCTGAACTAACATGACAGGTAAAAAGTAAAAGCATCTCTAGCAAGTGTCACGAAGCCTAAGAAAACCACATAAAATGAAAGACAGCATCGTGACAACATAGATTTATAAGTTTGTAAAATATCTAACATATTTCCTGTCAATAAATGGAAGCTGATGTCATTGTTCCTTCTGCTGTCAGGCCTAGGTCGTTGGTAGGTAACACTATTGCAGAGGTGTTATGAAAGAAATCATTTCATGGATTATGAAAGAAATACAACATATGGCCCCTGCCCTCAATGAGCTCAAAAGATGATATAACAACCACCTCAAACAGGGAGATGTGATTTCAGCAAATAGCAAGACAATGCAAATATAACTCTTGGCCACTTCAAACGCAGTGCCTTGTACAGACTACTAGCCAAATGCATATCAAATTCAAATTGCAAATGTCAGCCAGAGGAAGGAAAGTATCAAAGAGGCCACCTCTCTCACTTAAACAAAACTCAAATCCTGAAAGGATTTACCTTGAAAGGAGTGGTCCCCTCCTACCTTGTTTGACTTTCTCCTCAGCCGCACGGCTCCCGTCACCCTACACTACAACTGTCCTGAGTAGAGAGGTCAGTGGGGAGGGGGGGAGGGCCCATGTGAGTGTTAGTGTGTGTGCATATCTTGTAGCCACGCCATCAGCTATATCAAAGCTTTGATGTCCTATTTTCTTACTCCAAATCTCTCTCCATGTGAAATTGCCATCTTCAGACTTACCACATAAACCACTACAGAAATGCTGAGACCTTCTGCTAAAGCCTTTGAGTGATTCTCAAGAGCCCACAAGCCTGGAGAAATGTTTCAGTGTTCGAGGTACATCTCCTTTCCCCATCACTGATAATTGACAATAACTAAACAGGTGAAACTCCACCCCTTTAGGACTGACAACCTAATAAGGCATTAATTATTTGACTGAGTTGTATAAGAATTACCTAAGAGAAACAATTGGATCTTTCTAACACAGAAATATACCAAAAATAAAACAACTACAACTACAGGCCAAAGTCTTTAGTCATCCTCTCCTCTGTCCAAGTGTCATCTTTAGATGTTTGCCAAACAATAATATAAACTGAGATGCATGTGGCACTGTGGTAGACATTTTGGTAGAAAAGATGAAATGTGCTGTTATTTTCTGGCAAAGTCTTTCACTCTTTTCTGTACTAAATGGCCATTTGATCATCAATAAATATTGAGATCTTACTTTGCACTGGGAATTATTCTAATGTCAATGTCTTAAAAATTGTTTTATATATTTTTTCCAGTTTTGTAGTTGCTTAGGGTGAGAGGGTAAACCTGGTCCTTCTAAATTAGGTATTTTAAATACAGAAAAATTAGCAATTTTCATCTAATATGACCAACAACAATTATTTTTAATTGATGGCTAGTTAGGGAGTGGCCTAAGGAAAGGACAAGAAATATAAATTAGAACTCATGTTTATTTTTCAATTAAGAAAAGTCATTGCTCATCTCCTATTTGGCTAATGAACTATATGGTCTTTAATGGACGCTTGCCATTTTTGTCAAAAATAAAATTAAACTCCAAAGTCAAAGAGGCAGAGGAGGAGGGGAGGGAGAGGAGGAGCAATGGGGAGGAGAAGAGGAAGAAGGGACTTGAAGAACAGGGATGCATTTTAAAGATACATAATACTAAGGCCAAACCAAGTTCCTCTCATATACTTTCTGTTACAAATTTCTCAGCAAAACCATAAAATTTTATATTTCTTGGTGCTCTGGGTAAATTTGCTTCCTTCAAATCTAGGACCTAATTGAATCATCTAATTTCTGAACTTTATAGGACGTGACATAAAATGTAATCTTTTTACATCATCTAGGGTGATAGAATTTAGAGAAAATTTTGATGCAAAATTCACAGCAACCTTCAAATACTGACCAGTTGTGAGATTTAAATAAGCCAGCAGCCAGCTAAATATACTGGCACTGGTTTTATGTAATGGTTTCCAGTTTGATTGGGTATTAATACGATGCTTCCCATAAAATAAAGACTTTTCTTTAACTAGAGAGTTATCATGTTTCCCACCATTTTTAAATTTATTTCCAGTAAAACAAAAAGGAATTTAGACCCAGATTAAAAGGTGGAATGAAATGTGATACTCATTGTTGACATGAGAAGGTACTGTTGGATAATCATATTTCGTAATGACTAAAAAATACAATACTTTCTACACTTACGTGGGGGAGGGGACCTAGTTATTAAATGTCTTTTATATACAGCTCTGTTTTCCCAAGAAATGTGAGCTTTTGTAACAGAGCTTTAATATGTGGTACAAAACATGTGATTCTGAATTAGAAATGCAAAACTAAATTTATTAAATAACCTTGGCAGTAAATAATGTTTCTAAGCAGAGATTCATCCTACATCTCTGTGCTACGAAAAGGACATCGACTTCATCTCACTTGGTCTATCAATCAGCTTTGAAATGCAAATTTTGAGAGATAACAGAGAGATCACATCACCTGTGAAAAATATCTGATCCATGCTATGAAGTTTTCAATAAAGGTAGGAGTTTTCAATCTCTAAAGATTCTTAAAGAATATCTCTTTAATTAATATATATACACATATATATTAAATTCAAGAGTAGCTGAATTGCTAGGAATAATGAAGAATACAATTTGATCATATTCATAACCATTGTATTTTGAAATTCTTTTAGAAAATTTCAGGCTCTTTCCCTAAGACACTTTCTACACAGCAAATGTATAAGGGGGCATGCAGGATGTTCATTGATATAAAATTAAGCTAAAAGATACTTTGGCCTCAATTATCTAGATATTTTGAGCAAATGCCAGATGGTTTTCTCATTTTTCACTTCCTTTGCAAGGAACAAACAGCCTATGTCTTCTTTACAGGAAAAACTTTGCTCCCATTATATCACTGACAAATTTCAAAGTATAAAATGACTTAGAGATGAATCATCATCTCAAAGAGATCAGAGACTTGAATAGTTTCCCCCTTAAAGACAGGACTTCTTGGTGGTTTTATAAAAATCCTGGCACTCTAATCCCAGGATAGCAGTGTGTGATCCATCCCAAGCGGAACTTTAGTGTCCGTTCAAGTTTAACCCTGTGACACTTCTCTGGGCTCCTTGGCACTCTATCTTCCCCCCTTGTCATCTAGCATATGACTGGCTCCTTCTCTCCAGCGCCTTTGATATGTCCAGCCTCCCCTGGGCACGTTGCTACCTGTCCTCTGGCTGCATTTCCTCAGCCCGTTCCCACAGCAGAGTTTCTTCATTAATGACAGAAAAAAAACGAAGGGAAAAGGGCATTTGAGATACATGTTCCAGCTGGGTTTACTTGTCACCAACCTCAGAAGCCAAAATGTGAAAAATACAGTCAGTATACATTTATTTAGTTTATGAAACACAAAACATTGAGTTTGCCTATATTGTAATTGTGGTGTTTGCTTATTTGACTAAACTAAACATCAAATGGCTTTTTTCTTAAGTGCCAACGATTCTAGTAACCACTTACCTTCAGGAATAAAAAAACTAAAAAGAAATTTTTAATTACATACGTGAGTCCACCGCATCCTATCATCTGAGGGGTGTGTTCTATACCCCAGGGAGGCCCATCAGGATGATACTCTGGTAAAGAGACATTGCAGCAACTCATATGGCTATGGATGTCTGCTAACTTCTTCCCTGAAAAAAAAATTTAAAGTTTAAATTCTCTCTGCCAAGCTCCTGAGGTAGTCTTAACCCAACATTCTTTCAAATTCCTTGTGAGGAAACCCTGGCGTTACCTACAGTTCTGTCTCTGGCCCTCCATAGGAAGGTGCAGAGGCCTCACTTCAGGGCTAGAACACAAAGGAGGCTCCCTAACTTTCTGTTGTTTTTTTACTGTTGTTCAGGTACAATTGTCTCCATTTTCCCCCTTCCACTGCCCCCACCCCTAACTTTCTTAATAAATGAGTTGCTACCTCCACCTGGTTCCCAAAGAGATGAGCTCTGTCCTTGGTCTGAAAAGGACCCCAGCTGGTGCATACCAGATTTGATAGAGCCACCTCGATGTGTTTGCCCTTGACTTCTAACCAAAACCCAACGGACTGAAAGCAAATTTAAGAATACTCATCTGCCCGCTCCTCTGCAAGTCTAAATTCTAGACTTAAATGATATTACACATCAAAAGATTAAATACCTGGGCAACTTCCCTTCACAACATATGACATGGCCCTTGACTAAAGGACATAATGAGAAGGATCCATGTTGATTATACTTCTGTATGTGTGATGACACAGCTTTGAAGAATGTCTGGCCATTCTGTTACACCTGTTACATATGCAATAGTTACAAGGGTTAGTTTTCGGAACTAATGTATTCATCCTTTTGTGAGCAGACTTGATTTCTTCCAGTAAAACTGAAACTACATCCCTGTCCTCATTCCAAGCCTCGGGCCCTTCTGGCAACACCTTCGCATACACAGATGTCCAGCTCCTCCCATTTATGAAACATGTCCCTTCTTCTGTATTACCAACCCCTCAACTTTTCTATCATTCTCTTGCACTTGCAATCATGCTGTAGTATTCTTCCACAGGAAATAAAGCCATACTTGACCCCACACCCTCTATGGCGAATGACCGATTTTCTGCTTCTCTTTAACAGCAAAGCTCCTCAGAAGAATAGTTTAAGTTCACTGTCCTCAGTTCTTCTCCCAGTCCCTCCTGAACACCCTGCTCCAGCTGCATGTTATCCTCCCAACACCACTGAGCTTTTGTCAGAGTTACCACCCACTCCGTGCTCCTGGACCCAATCAATCTTCTGTCTTCATCCTAACAGTCGAGTAGGTGAGTGAGGCATTCACTGCAGGTGCAAAATTTGAGGGAATGCCAAAAACTCGATCATCTAGATAAATAATGGTTTAATGTAATATTTTAACTGAAAATAAATATAAAAATTTATGATGAATAAAATATCAAAATTTTAAATAAACACAAGATCTGGCCAGGTGAAAAAGATAAGGTAAGTGGTACGAGTATAGGGTCAGATTCTGTTTTTATTCAAATTATGATGTTTTGTTTATCGTGGATTTTTTAAATAAATGCTATTCTTTAAATATTACATTAAGATATTAATTATCTTGATTACTGAGTTGCTTGGTACCTCCTATAAATGTTGCACCCAAGGCAAGTGCCCTGCCCTGCTCCTGCTGTCCCAGCCCCGCTGTCGCGCCCTTTCCTTGAATCATCTCCTGTATTTGGCTTTGAGGGACCCGCCTCTCTCTCTCCTCCAATCTCACTCGTTGCTTTCCCCCAACCCCTTTTGTTGTTTGCTCCTCATCTCCTCCAACCACCAAGTATTCAGTACTCAGGTCTGAGACTTCTCCACCATCTACAGTTATTTCCTAAATGACCTCACCCAGGCCCGTGACTGGAAATAGCACAAATGCCCTGACAGCTCGCAAGTTTTATCTCCAGCCCAAACCACTGCCCTGAATTTTCTACTTAGTGTACTATTTCAAACTGAACATGAGCACACTCTTCATTTTAACCCTTAAACCATCTTCCACCAGTTTTCTGCATCACAGTAAAGAGTTATAATGTCCTTCCATGGCTCAGGACAAACATGTTGGAGTAATTCTTATCTACTCTCTAACTCTCACTTCACATGTAAGTTATCAGCAATTCCGTTGGCTCTGTCTTCAAAGTACAATATATGCAGAATCCAACCACTTGTCACCTCCTCTACCACCCTCACAGTCCAAGCCACCATCTTTTCTTGCTCAGACCACTTCAATAATCTCTAACTGCTTTATTTGGTTTTTTTCTTTGCTTCCCTATAGTTTATTTTCAACAAAGCAGACAGAATGATCACTTTAAAATGGAAATCTCGTTATGTCCTGTGTTTAAAAGCTTCCAATGGCTCCCATTTCACCCAAAATAAAATCCAAAGTCCTTAGAATAGCCTACAACACTAGTTCTCAAACTTTAACTGCACCAGAATCGGAAGCACCTGGAGTCTTGTTACCACCACCCACTGCTGAGCCCCACCACAAGAGCTTTCGATTCAGGCAGACTGAGTAGGGCCCAATAAGCTGCATTCCTAACAAGTTTTCAGGAAACTCTGAGGCTGCTAGTCTGGAGACCACACTTGGGGACCGATGGCCTGCGATACCCTGCATAATCCATCACTTCTCTGAGCTCATCCCTTTGCTTCCCTCTGTCTTTTCTCTGGTCCAGACTTCAAGACAACTCCTACTTCAGAAACTTTGTATCTTCTACTGCTACTGTCTGGAACATTCCTCCCCCAAACATCCTCATGGACACTCCTTCTCTGAGGTCTCTGATTAAAAACCTTTTTAATAAACTCTTTTCTGAACACACGATACAAAATTAAAATGCCAAACTTGTCTTACTCTACCTTGTATTGCTTTATTTTTCTCCATGGAACCTATCATCATCCCTTCGGTATATGTTATTTGTTGTTTATTGTCTATCTCCTCCCACTAGAATGTAAGTTCCATGTAGACACAGGCTTTCTATACTTGTTTCAGTATTAACTCCAGAGCCTAAAATGAGACTTGGCACATAGGTGCTCAAGAAGTTATTTGTGAATGAGTCAATGTATGAATTATGAGGACAATTAGGCATTCACTCCAGACCATTCCCACATCTGTTTCCAGGTTGCACGGGTGGAAATAATAATCAGATTTATCACATGAACCTAAGCAAATCACTTAAACACTGTGCCCTCATTATTTTATTATAAAATCACATTAATTGGCTTAATCATGCAAAAA
>VMDR010024718.1:0-14860 GCA_007922815.1 Macrotus californicus | reverse complement strand
AAATTCCCTCAGCTTTTGTTTGTCTAAAAACGCCCCTATCTCCACTTTTGAAAGATTTTTACTTCCAATTTTTAATTTTTTCAAATTATAATTCTAGATTGACAGCATATTTTTCTTTCTGCATTTTAAAGATATTCTTCTATTGTCTACTCCCCTGAATGGCCTGATGAGAAGTCTGCTTATCATGTTAATCTTTGTTCCTCTGTTCATAATGTGTCTTCGCTTATCTGGGTGATTTTTAAGATTTTCACTTTATCACTGTTTTTCAGAAATTTTATTATGATGTGCCTTGGTGTTATTTTATGTTTCTTTTATTTGGAGTTCTTTGAGTTTCTTGGATCTGTGAGTTTATAGTGGTTTTTTTTTTTTCCAAATTCAGAAAAAGTTGGCCATTACTTCTTCAAATCACTTCTCATCCTTCCCCTTTCTTTCCCTTCTTCTGAGACCCAAATTACAGAAATGCTAGACTGCTTTCTATTATTCCACAGTTCATCAAACCTTGTTCACTTATTTTCAGTCTTTTTTCTCTCTGTGCTATCACACTTGGCATAGTTTCTGTTGCTCTGACTTCAACTTCACTAATATTTTCTTGTTCAGTATCTAAGCTACTGTTAACCTCATTGAGTATGTTTTTTATTTGATTTCTAAAAGTTTAATTTGTGTATTTTATTGCTTCCATTTATTTCCTGATGTTTTTCATACTTACAGTAATGGTTTTCTTTGGATCTTTGAGCGAATTTTGAAGATTTATAATAGCTATTTATAATAACTGCTGACTCTATTAGCTCTTTCATTTCTGAGTCTGCTTCTATTGACTGACTTTTCTTTTGGTTCTAAGTGACACATCTTTGCACACTCCCTAATTTTTGATTTGGTGCTGTGCACTGGATTCTGTTGTGTAGTTAAGTAATTTGCAGATCTGTTTGAGAGTCCTTTTAAGGTTTGCTTTTAAACCCTGTTTTGATGGATCCAGAGAGGCCTTGATTTTAGAAATGATTTATTCCACCATTAAAGCACATTTTTCTTGGAGGATTCTACCCAATACTTCATATATCATAAAGTCTCTGCACTCCGGTTCTTGGGCACACAACTCTTCCCAGCCTGGTGTGAGCATTGGTCATCTGTATGGGGTTTTTTTTCCCTTATTGCTCTCCCGTAGTTCTTTCCCTGCCTTGGAGGTTTTTCTCATGTGCGAGAAGTTTAGAAATCAACTGAAGACTTGAGAAGACTCCTTTGCAGATCTTTGGAGTTCTCTCTCTTCTGTGTAGCTCCTTGTTTTCTGGTGTTCATGCCTACAAATTTAACTACCTTGGCCTCCCCAAACTCCCATCTTTGTCTCCTGAACTCAGTGAGAGATATTGGTCTATATTTGGTCCCCCACTCTTGAACTCTCCAGGCGTGATCTGGGGCTATGGTGTAAGGTTTACATTATTTTTTTCATAGCTTTTATCCAGTTTTCTAAGTTTTTTATGGTGGGAGGGCAATTCCATAACAGTTCATCCTTTATGGACAGAGGGAGACTTCCATTGTGTGGTATAAGAAAGTAAAATTAAAAACTACGTGAGTTATATTATTTTATTTGCAAAATGCATAGTATGGTATACTAACGTCCTAGATCTTCCAGAGCAAACTATCACAAACTGGGTGGCTTTAAATAGCAGAAATTTATTCTTTCACAGTTTTGGAGGCTAAAAGCCTGAGATCAAAGTATCAGCACGGTTATGCTCCTTTTGAAGGCTCTAGGAAAGAACCTGTTCCATGCTTTTCTCTTAGCTTTTTGTATCGCTGTCAGTTCTTGGCATTCCTTGATTAGTAGGAGCATCACTGCGATCTCTGCCTCTGTCATCGCATGGTATCTCACTATGTCTATTTTTGTGTCTCTTCACATCTTCTTATAAGGACATTAATCATGTTGGATTAAGGGCCCACCCTAATCTAGTGTGACCTCATCTTAACTAATTATGTCTGCAAGGACCCCTATGTTCAAATAAGGCCACATTCTGAGGTCTGAATTTTGGGGAGAGACTATCCAGCCCAATATGTATGGCAACTGTGAAGCCCCTAAGTTCCTTTTTTATCCCTTGAAGCTATGAAATATTTCTGATTCCTTCACTTTCTCTCAGGGAAAAAGGAACGTGTATTATTACTGTTGATAAGGAATTCTTTATGCTGAAACAAGACTAGTTTTAGAGATTCTGCCTATATTTCCAGACCTATTCCCTTATGTCTCCCCACCCTACCCAGCAATCCACTGGTGTTCTTTTATGGTTACACAATGCACCCAAAGCTTCATCTTCATAGATATTCTGTATTTTTCTCCCTTTGAAAGCTCACTGCGCTGTAGAGCAGGGAGGAAACCCCATTTAGCATTCTTCATTCTTTCCACAGCCCTCAGTCATAGCAGCTTGTCACCACCCCCTACCCTGCTAAAATGGCCATTCTCTGAAAGTTCATATATTCTAGAATCCTGTCTCAAATTATCTTCATAAGTTTCTTTTGTGACACATTTCCCCTAAAAGTGGCTCCTTGTATAAATCAAAGTTCTGCAGATGAGAAACAGAATCATGGCAAATTATTCTTTCTGGTCAGAGAAAAACGCTCATGCCTGGGGAAAACACAAACCAACTAGATAATGCTTTTCACAAGCACTTCCCATATTGCCTTGTAGCGTTATAGCTCAGCTTCTTTCTGGAAAGGTTGCCAGCATCTTTTTGGATTCATCTTGAAATTGTGAATGCAAGTTGAGTAGCCGCCACACTTAGTTAAGTGATACTTTCACCATCTAGGCAGGGAGCTGAATAAAGAAACAAAGGTTCTCACTCAAAGCTAGAAATTGCTGGCAGAATCAGGAATAGATTTAGTGAATTTTGGCTAAGTACTTACCACCAGGCATTTTCTGAAGACCGAGAAATTCATCTGGGCTTCTAGTGGGTCACTGCAGGACCCTACCAGATTTGTGTTTGGAAAATGACCCTAGAACAACTATGGTTTGCAGCCACACCTCAAAACAAGATGAACAAAAGCTCTGCTCTGTCTTTCCTCCAATGCTTTGTGGTCTTTGTTAATTTTGACTTTTTGGAATAGCTGTGGTGGTAGTGGCTAAAAGGTAAAGCATTAGGGCACTTTAGAGGGATTGGGCCACAAGAGGCCAGTTGCCAGACCTGACACGTTAGAAGAATGTGGCCTTTGGGTCGGGCTGGGCCTAGTAGTTTGGGTGTCCATTCTTTTCTTTGACCTGACCACAATCCCACCTCACCCTCTCTCCCCACACTTTTCCACGGGCTCCCGTGCACAATGGGAGGTGGAGCCAATGTTCCCTTCTCTGCTTGCTTACCGTGTGCACACGCACATATGTAGTTTGAGGGGAGGCTGGTAGCACTGGTGGAGTAGACATGTCTCCTGTTGCCACAACACGAGTGGTCTGTTCACTTATCAGTGCTCCCCCCAGACCAGTCTAAGAGCAGGGTGTCTTATTCCTGTGTCTTTAAGCAGAGCCTGGCACACAATAACCGTTGACTTAGCTTCTGAATGGCTAAATGGTACAAGGAAGGCTCTCCTTTTCTCAGAATATCATTCTCCCTGCTGATTTTGGGACTCTGGAGGTGTCCTTGAGGTTAGATGTTCTTTAAGTCCCTCATGACCATGGAAGTGTCCTCAACACTAGTAATAACATCAATCTTACTGGGAACCTATGTCTCTAGGAAGGTCATATATCACCACTGAATAATTCCATCAGATGTGAATTTTGCCAGATGGTTCCTTGAGCAGCTCAAGGTAGAGTGGACATGTCAGAGCATGAGTGAAAGAAAATGCAAGCTCTCTGCAGTTAGCCCTCAGCCACCACTGAGCATGCTGGAATTCAGAGCATTTTGTTTCTAGTCTTGCTTTTGCCACTAACTAGCTGGTGACGTAGGAGTCACTTAACCTTTCTACACCCCAGGGGCCTAGTCAGTAAAACACATGCTCTTTTACTCTCAACTCTTTCCTTGAACTTGCTTTGAATTTAAACAAAGGACTCATTACATGGGATTAAATCAGATGTTAAGATCTTGAGTGAAGTAAAAGAACAAAGTAAATTTTAAACACCTGCTGGTTCCATTCTTATTTTTAAGATACTAAAATTTCAAACATTTTTTAAGCTGATGTGATAAACCGAGACAAGGGAAATTGAAACAGAAAATGCAGAATTTTAATTTATTTGGCCCTTGACCCTTTTTCTGAGTATCTTTGTCAGTCTGCGTAGGAAAGGAAGTGAATCTGAGTAGAGTGAGGAGCATCATGTCCGTGCCAATGGGTGACTTTGGGCAAGTCACTTACCTCTCCTGGATCCGTGTTTTAACACGTGCAAAGAGAAGTCTGGTGAATAAAATGTACAAATCAAAGTAGAAGTTGTGAATGGATCAAAGAATTCTCTGTGAAATCAGCATTATCTTATGGGGCCTCCTAAGTGAGTTTTCTTTGTCCGGTGCTATCATTGGCTAATTTTGTAAGATGATATGAGCCTAGACATATATTTTTCCTCCTGGATCAGCAATGCCAGCAGACCTGAATACAAATGGCACATTTTGTTTGCAGTCAGTTTGGCCCTTGCTTTATACTGAACATTAAAGTTACAAGGTGAACTGATTGATAGTCTCTTCAAGATTCAAACTTTCTCCTCTTATTTTATGCTTTTCTCTGTAACATTTCTGAAGGACCATCTTTGGATTACTTATACACACAGCTGTTTTATGAGACTGCGTTGGAGCTTATGAGTCAGATTACTGTTACCAAAATGTTTGTGAAATCACTTCTTAAGTCATATATTTGCATCATGTACAACCTGTTTGACAATCAAAACATTATGCCCTTCAGCACTTGGCTGGTCATTATAGTAAGTTTTCCAGTAGAGTGTTCCAACATAATATAATTGAGCAGTAGACATAAGGAGCACAGTATATTATTTTAACATAGAATTCCAAGTGCATTTCTCTTTTTGTAAGATTGAGAAAGACATAGGATATTCTGTAATGAACTCAGTGTGATCAATTAATAGCATAGAAAATTCCAGTGCAGCTGAGAGGATAAGCAAGCCCATCCATGGTTGCAGTTTAGGGGGGCAACAGGGGTGGAAGGATGGATTGGGTCAGAGCCCAGGATGCAGCCACAGCCACGGGAGTGGTGAGCCAGGAGCATCGCCACTGTGTCTGCCCTCCACCCTCACCACCTTAGGTAGGTACTCACTGATGATGTCTCCACTTGATTTGCTCTCAGCCAAGCTTCAAGGCCCGTCTGAAATTGCAGCCCCTTCTTTAAAGTACTTACTGACCTCTTCTGAGTAGGCTCAACTCTCTCTCCTTGATGTCTTCATAGCATTTTACTTGCACTTCCTCATGGCTCAGTTGTCATTTGTTAACTTTTTACTGCCCCTTGATGTCTGTAACCTCCTTGATGACATGGACAGTGTTTTACCTTGGATTTGTTATAGAAAAGAGGTTGAGTCTTTATTAAGATGTGAGTAGCCACGTGTCAATGAAATGTTATGTGTTGTTTTTCAAAGGACATATGTGTCCAGGTCCTGCCAGTGACTTCCTGGGTTGACATTTCATTCAGACATTAAGGTTTGCTTTAATAACGAATTTTCTTAGTATTACTGGCACCTACTCTTGCTAAGGTGTTGTGTGGGGGATTCCAACAGTAGTCCTATGCCAGTAGTCTTTACCCTCTTGGAGTTGACAGCATATCAGGGGAGTTAAGATAAATATGTAACAAAAAGACATGATATAAATATGTTTTACATGCTGAGTAGAACAGTCAATAAATACTATAGAAATGTTAGCTTAATCTTAATCCATGATTTACTAAATATTCTTTTCAGCTCTAAACATAAGAGCATCTATAACAAAACTTACGTTCTGATTTAATAAAAAGATACAACTTCCTCGGTGTGCATGTCTGTATGCCCACACATTTTAAATGTTTTTCCTGTGGACCTATCAAAACGTTGACTGTGCATTTGTATTTTCACATTTCTCCTTTAGGGGATAAGCAGTGAGATGGTGGAGGGCATTCTGATGGTCGGCATGGCATTTCAGCCGCCTGGTGACACAGATGTGGAGCCGGCTGAACTCTGTTTTGCAGTTAAGATATACCGGGAATGTAGAGGAGAGGCCTTTACAACTGTGAGGCAGAGCCACAGCCCGTAAATTGTGGCCGGGCTTCCCTCCGGACCCCTCAGCTCCTGTGCAAGTTTGTGTCCCACACTCTGCTTTGCAGGTACTCCTGTGGATTCCTGAAGTCTTGGAGGAATAGGTTAGCCTTTAGAAATCTGTGTTTTGAAGTACGAAGCATACATCTCAGGAGCAAATTTAGCACTTGGAAAAAGTTTGCCAATGTTTTCAGCTTCTACTCTCTGCGGCCAACCCCAGGGGAGGAATAATATAAAAGAAATCTCAAAGAAGTGAAAGCACAGGACACCGCTTTCCTTTGAAACAAGAGGGCTGTAAGTATTCATTTCAAAAAAAGGAATGATTAAGGTCTATATTTTTACAGAAAATAACGACCCTCTTCTCGATGATTTTACTTTAAAAAGTCGAGGGAGCATTCTTATGGGAATTAGAAAAAACACCAAAAACAAAAAGTATTTTTCTGAACAGAAAAAGTTTCAAGAAAACATCTGCATTTTCTTTTATATCCCAGACTTTTATACTCATCGCTTTAAAACACTGCTTAAAAAGGCAGAGGCTAGTGGGTTTCTTCCAGAAAGCTATTTGCTGCAGGGGACAATTGGCCAGATATGAAAGTGGGGTTTGTGATCATGACAGCCAGGTTGGGTCTGTCATGCCTGGGCAGAGCCTCTGGTGGCCTCACAGGACCACTGACTAGGCCGCCCATCCTCCTGTGTCTGACAGGTGGAGGAGACCCTGCCCTGTTGTAAGGAAAAGGCAGGTTCAGGTGGATGTGCAGGTGTGGACTCTTAGCCTGTTTAAAGGAGAGATCTATGTCTGCCTGTGTAGGGAACGTGGAGCACATACTGCAAGGTTCCCAGACATGGTGACTTTCTCTGCCCACCTCTTGGCTCCCGCTGATGGCCAGTTGTAATTGGACCACGAGGCTGGTCCACAATATATTGTGTAGTCTGGAGGAGAAGCTGCCAAAAGAAAAGGGTGTGTGTTCTGCGTTCACTTCTAGTCCTGTAAACAAACACAGCTGTTGAGTGAAGGATCTGTCCTCAGAAATGGTGGGGGAATAAAACAAAACAAAACAGCTGTGCCCTGTGCCCTGCCAGAGAGACCACAGCAGGGGAGAGGAGCTATGTGACCGGGCCTTGGAGGAGCAGGTGGTCCTCCGCAGGGCTGGGACGGGGTATATGCTGTGTATCCCAGGAGAAGCTGGCTGTGAGCAGAGGCGATTCTGTATTTTCAGCTGAGGCAGTTAAAGTATTTAGAATGATTAGTTTCGGAAGGCTTTGGGGGAAAGAGAGTCTGAAATGTCATCTTCTTTCCTCAAATGAAACCTCTGTTTAATATGCAAGCACTTAGCTATGTTTTTTTTTTTTCTGGAAGTGATGGAAAGGAATTTTATCTATCTCCACTTATTCTTGTTTTGAAATAATCTGCAACTTTGAGAAAAGACATTAGACATTCATAGGCCCAGTAGCCTGTATTTGTAGCTAGTTCTTCCCACTAAGAATAAGTCTTGGACCACAATCCTGTGTCTTTCCTCTTTTCGGCCAAAACGTAGGTTTACAGTATGGTATCTGCAATGCATAGAGAGCATGCTGTTAGGATGGGACAGCCCTCCACAAGTCAGTTGTCTGTTCTGAGATGTTAAGTGGAGGTCAGAGTTTTGCTTGCCTCGCGGTCTAGTTGCCCACCACATTGTCATTGCTGAGACTGCAAGGTCCTCAGCAGTAGGGAAGCCCAAAGGGGACCAGAGAGTGAAGCCAATGAGAGATTTATTTCGTGCATGGAGATCTGCCGTGTTGACAGTTGACAGATTGAGGGGTTCTCTTCATGCCTTCATTTATTTAATAGACATTTATTAAACACATATGGTATGCAGGAGTTTAGGGGACTTCAAGACCAAGTCTTCTCTCAGTAGCGGGAGACTTGTGATAAATTTGAATTTTGTCTCATTTCCGATTTCTCCCTCTCCCTTTCCTATTTGCAATAATATTTTCAATGAGTCACTATCCTAGCTCTTGGTTTTAAAGAGAGATCACAGATTGAACTTTTAAAATGTTTGACTTGAAATGTTTGATGGGAATTCAGACCGATCACTCGGTGTTGCATGGCTGGTTTTGTGGAAACCAGCACGGCCTGCACCTGGGAAGTGCTGTGAGCTCCACCTTCATGAGATTCAGTCAAATACCCACCCAGTGCCCTGCTTTCACTCTCACTGGGGTGCAGCTCGTTCTGTCATTGTGCAACTGTGTTCTAACAACAGTGGCATAAGAGATGTTCCTGCACTGGATCAGTCTTGAGACTTTAGAACCTTGACTTGCCTTGTGATTGGTGTACGCACCTCCCTCCTGATTGGTTGTTAGTTGGCTGGGATGTCTGGGATTGGGAGTTTATTTCTCAAAAAGGCCAACCTGGTTTCCCAGAGGGGAAACACCAATTCATTCAACCATATTCATTGTCACCTGCTTCAAGGATTGTAGGAAGGACTGGGGATAATTGTCTCAACTCTCACCGTTACAGATTCAGAGAAAAAAAATCCTCCTCTCCCAAAGTAAACAACTTGATTGGTCAATCCTTGCTTGGTTCATTTAGGTTGACACTGTTGCATGACCCCACCTTACCTTAAGAAGAATGTCTAAGTGCTTCAAAACATATGGTAACTAAAAGACATTCCTCAACTTGTCTACATCAGTACCTCCCAAGGTTCCAATTCCTGCTCTTCATTAACTCAACGACCTGATCCCTCTTCAGCACATGCTGGTAGACACCGAGAGTGTTTCCTGTTGCTGTTGTAACAAATCACCACAACATTGGTGGCTTAAAACAACACAAGCTTATTTTCTGACAGTTCTACAGATGAGAGGTCTGACATGGGTCTCACTGGGCTAACTGTAAGGTGTTAGGCAGACTATGTTTCTTCAAGAAACCCTAGAGGAAAATACATTTCCTTGCCTTTTCCAGCTTCTAGAGGCCACTTGCATTCCTTGGCTTGTGGCCCTTCCCCCACATTCACATCTAGCAGCGTAGCATCTTCAAATCTCTAACTTTCACCCTGCTTTATTACATTTGCCTCTCTGACTCTCTAGCCTCCCTCTTTCCCTTATAAGAACCCTTGTGACTACATTGGGCCCAGATGGGTAATTCAGGATAAGCTCCCCATCTCAATATCCTTAATTTGACTGCACCCACAAAATCCCTATGGCCATATAAGGTAGCATAGGACATGGATACCATTGAGGGGCCACTGTTCTGCCTGCCATGGTGAGCTTGATGACTTTACAAGAACTTCACAATTTTTAAGTGGGAGGTTTTTCTCTGCATTTAGTGTGTACTTTCAGCTGGGTTTTTGTTTTGTTTTGTTTTTTTTGCAGAAGATCCTGTGAAGAATTTTGAGGATTGTATTTTCATCTGCAAATTTTCTGAGTGGCTTTGCAATCTATCTCTAATAATGAGCTAAATCAATAAAATCAATGATTAGAAATCATTAATTAGAAGGTATGTAATGGTAGACTATTTCCTTGTGCCTAAATGTAGATTTGCTCTCTAGAATAATATAGACAATTAAATAAAATCAGTGTATATTTTGAAGGCATATCTTCTGTGCAGGAGACTTTGCAGAGTGATGTGTATAAAGATATTTTAGATACCATCCTTATCCTATTGGTAAGCTTATAGCCCCATTTTGAAGACTATTTTGTTAAAAAGTGAAACAAGACAAAAAAAGACCCCAATTAGAAATGCCCCAGTAAAGAACAAACCAAAAGGGTATGGAAATGGCATAATATTTTGAAGATCTTTTTATACTTAATGTGCTCATTATAGAAGATAGTAAACTTCCCATTAAGTCAATCATTTCTGTTTGGGGAATTATAAAGCATGCCCCTGGGTTGCTTTCCTTTGGCACAGAGTAGTTATTCCCAAACTGCCTGATCACCAGGGTGCTAAGGTCCCTTAGTAAAGTATAGAGTTCTTGGTCCTGCTCTGGAGATTTGATTCAATAGGTTGGGGGGCAGTGCTCAGGAAATTCGGTTCTCATTGTTACTCTCCCAGATGTAAAACTATTTGTTATCTTAGGTGAAAATTTAATACTGCTAGTGTATTTAGGCCAGAGATAATTCTTATTTAGGTACTAGCTGGCAAATCTTTTGCACTTGACAGTTACAGTTATTTTAGTTTCCTGATTTCATAATTCTAACATCCCTGCCTATATCTGAGTCTGGTTCTGGTGCTTGCTTGCTCTGTCTCTGCACACAGATTTTTTTTTTTTGTCTTTTAGTTTGCCTTATAATTTGTTGTTGTTGTTGTTGTTGAAAGACGCCCATTCTTCTGATCCCCCTTCCATCTGGCAACCATTAAGACATGGTGTTCTGTGTAAAAAGAACTTCAGTTTCTCAGCCCTTAGTAATGTGGTGGTCAGGTGTGTGTGGGATGAAGCGACCTAGAGTGCTATGACTAGGTCTCAGTCATTTGGTGAGCCTGTGGCCCTGGGCTGCACACCTCACCAGGGCTTTTCAGTGTTTCCCCATCCCCGACCCCAACTTAGGTGGGACAGGATGGCTAGAGGGGACTTGAGTGGGTATTTTCTTTTCCCCAGGTTCATTAGACTCTAGTGAAATAATTTCTCATGAGTCAGGCCTTGTTAAGAACTGAGTGCTCTGGTATGTTTCAAAATGGCTGCTTTTCTCCTCCTTCTGTAACGTTTGGGGGTTTTTCTCTGATCTTCATCTTGAGAACCTAATTGAGTTCCTGAAGATGGTAAAACTCACAAGAGTATGGGGTCCCCCTGGAGTTTTTATTTTTAATTACATTTTATTGTTTATGCTGTTACAGTTGTTCTTGTTTCTTCCCCTTGCCCCCATCCACCCAACTCCCCTCCACCCCTCAGGCAATCCCCACACCTTTGTCCATGTCCGTGGGTCATGCATATATGTCCTTTGGCTACTCTATTCCCTATGCTGTACTTTATCTCCCATGACTATTCTGTAACTACCTGTTTGTACTTCTTAATTCCTTCATCTTTTTCACCCATCCTTCTGATCCCCCTTCCCATCTGGCAACCATTAAAACATTTTCTGTATCTATGACTCTGTTTCTGCTCTGCATGTTTATTTATTTAGTTTTTTAGAATCAGTTGTTGATAGATATGTATTTATTGCCATTTTATTCATATTTTTTATCTTATTCTTCTTGTAGAAAACCCTTTAACATTTCATGTAATACTCAGTACTGAGTGTTAAATACTGGTTTGGTGGTGATGAACTCCTTTATTTTTTTCTTGTCTGGAAAGCTCTTTATTGGTCCTTCAATTCTAAATGATAGCTTTACTGGGTAGAGTAATCTTGGTTGTAGGTCCTTCCTTTTCATCACTTTGATTATTTTTTGCCAATCCTTTCTAGGCTGCAAAGTTTCTTTTGAGATTTCAGCTGAAAGTTTTATGGGAGCTCCCTTGTAGGTAACCAACTGATTTTCTCTTACTGCTTTTAATATTTTCCTCTTTATTTTTGACCTTTGGCATTTTAATTATGATGTGTCTTTGAGTGGGCCTCTTTAAATTCATCTTGTTTGGGACTCTCTGCAATTCCTGAACTTGTAAGTCTATTTCCTTCACCAAGTTAGGAAAGTTTTCTGTCATTATTTTTTCAAATAGGTTTCCAGTTTCGTGCCCTCTCTCTAATCCTTCCAGTACCTCCATGATGTGAATGTTGGTATGCTTGAAGTTGTCCCAGAAGCTCCTTCTACTATCCTGATTTTTATGGATTCTTTTTTTTTCTTGCTTGTTTGTGGCCCCCAGTGAAAATGAGTTTGACACCCCTGGTCTAGATAGAGGTTTGGATAAACAAGCTTCCCCTCCTCGCACAACTATAGCAAAAATTACAACTAGACTACAAAACAAATATCATCCAGATTTGTCAGGAAATCGAGCTGTATGGAAGTCCAACAACCAAGGACTTAAAGAAGCCACATTCATCCAGACAGGTAGGAGGGGTGGAGATGTGGAAAGGCTTGGAGAGGCACAGAGAGGTGCAGAGATGCAGAGTGACCTGAAGAGGCAACAGAACAGGCAGTCCCACATTCACATGTGGTGGATAAAAATCAGGAGGGATACCTTGGGAGCAAGGGATCCGAGCCCTACACCAGACCACCCAGTCCAGGGTTCTAGCACAAGGAAGACAAGTCCCCCCGCCCCCCCCATAACTTCTGGCTGTAAAAACCAGTGGAGGTTGTGTTGGCAGAAGAAACTTCAGAATTCTCAGGAGACTCCTCTTAAAGGGCCTGAAAAGGTCTCAGGACTTACGCAGACCCGCCTCTTCTGGGGCAACAGCTGGAAGGGCACAAATGGCATTCGGGGAGAAAGTGAAGTGACTGGCAACAGGGTGAGTGCCAAGAAACAGCTTCCTCCTGGGCAAAACTCCAGAGGCCAGGCAGCAGCATTGTTGCCTCTCCGAGCCCTCCCCCACACAGAGCCACAAAGTGGCGAAACAGGTTTCCCTGCCCCGGTGATTATGTAAGGCTCCTCCCCAAACAGGTGCCTTTTCTACAACAGACTACTTATTAAGACAGGGAGTAAAAGTGGCTCTACCTAATACATAGAAACAAACACAAGGAGCCTGCCAAAATTAGGAGACAAAAAATATATGGCCCAAATGAAAGAACAGAACAAACTCCAGAAAAAGAACTAAATGAAATGGACCTATCAGACTCAGAGTTCAAAATACTAGTGTTAAGATGCTCAAAGAACTCACTGGATACTTCCACAAAAAAGACCCGGGCAGAAATGAAGCTTGCTTTAAGTGAAATAAAGAAAAATCTACAGGGAACCAACAGTGGAGGGAATGAAGCTGAGAATCAAATCAACACTTTGGAACATAGGGAAGAAAAAAGCATTCAATCAGAACAGCAAGAAGAAAAAGGGAATTTTATAAAATGAGGATAGAATAGGGAGCCTCTGGAACATCTCCAAATATACCAACATCCAAATCATAGGGGTGCCAGAAGGAGAAGAGGAAGAAATTGAAAACTTATTTGAAAAATAATGAAAGAAAACTTCCCTCATTTGGTGAAGGAAATAGATATACAAGTCCAGGAAGCACAGAGAGTTCCAAATAAGTTGGACTCAAAGAAAACCACACCAAGAACGCGTCATAATTAAAATGCCAAAGGTTAAAGATAAAGAGAGAATCTTAAAAGCAGCAAGAGAAGAACGGATAGTTACCTACAAAGGAGTTTCCATATGACTGTCAGCTGATTTCTCAAAAGAACCTTTGCAAGCTAGGAGGGACTGACATGAAGTATTCAAAGGGATGAAAAGCAAGACCTGCAACCAAGATTACTCTATTCAGCAAAGCTAACGTTTAGAACAGAAGAGCAGATAAAGTGCTTCCTAGACAAGGTAAAACTAAAGGAGTTCATCATCACCAAGCCATTATTATATGAAATGTTAAAGGAAACTACTTAAGAAAAAGAAGATCAAAACTATGAACATTAAAATGGCAACAAATTCACAACTATCAAGTACTGAATCTAAAAAACAAACTAAGCAAACAAGCAGAACAGGAACAGAACCATAGATATGGAGATCATTGACAAGTGTAGGAATTAAGAAGTATAAATTAGTAGGTACAAAATAGACAGGGGGATGTTAAGAACAGTATAGAAAATGGAGTAGTCAAAGAACTTATATGCATGACCCTAGGTGGGAGATTGAACTAAAGTGGTAGATTGATGAAGGGAATGGGGATACTGGGTAGAGGAGGGGGCAAAGGGGGAAAATTGGGACAACTGTAATAGCATAATCAATAAAATATGTTTTTTTTTAAATGAAAAAGAAAAGACCCTGGTTGCGGGTTAAGGGAATTCAGCTAGCTTTGGAAAGGACAAAGCAAACTCTGTAGATCAGCTCTTCCTAACCCAGACTTGCCAATATGATGACCAACATAAGAACTACTTCAGCAAGGGTTCCCCAGCTTTGTTCTGCATTCAGATAGACTGGAGGGCTTGTATAAACTTGGTGCCCAGGTTGTATCCAATACTAATTCAGTCTCTGTGTCTCAGGGTAGGAGTTGGTCATTGGACTCTTAGAAATACCCCAGCTGATTCCAGTGCACAGCAGAGTTTGACAGCCACAGGCTTATGCATCATGTGTATTGAGTGGGGTCAAGTTCAGCACAGGTGTACATGAACTTTACAGACTTTTTAACTTAGCCTCTGCAGGAATTTTGTTTTTCTGTATTTTCCTGGACTTTGATTTTAAAACTTGAAAGACTTATCTGGTATGGTCATAGAGAAATTAAGGGTGGGGAAATATGTAAGGTAGTTTCCATAAAATTTTGGAATGTTAGGGAAAAAACATATTTGGAATTATTATAATTTATATTATAATCTTGTAAAATTGTATATTATAATTTACATATATGTAAATTTTAATTTATATTACAATTTTTTTAAACTCAAACAGGAAAAAAATGTAGAGGTTGATTTTCTAGTTTTTTTAAGGCCGTAAAATTTTGGAATGGCCTTGGCTGATTTAGCTCAGTGGATTGAGCTTGGGCCTGCAAACCGTAGGGTCACCGGTTCGATTTCTAGTCAGGGCACATGCTTGGGTTGCAGGTCAGGTCCCCAATAGGGGACATGTGAGAGGCAACCAGACACTGATGTTTCTCTCCCTCTCTTTTTCTCTTCCTTCCTTTCTCTCTAAG
>VMDR010024717.1:0-14854 GCA_007922815.1 Macrotus californicus | reverse complement strand
GGTCATTGCACAGTGCCTGGCACTTTAATAGCTCCTAGCTAATATTTTCCGGAAGAAGGAAGGGAGGGAAGGAATGAAGGGGGAAAGACAAGGGGAGGTTGAAAATACAACCAAAACAAATGCAGGGCTTGTACGAGAGAAACAGAATTTGAACATTTCTTGAATGTCCCCATGCACCTATCCATACATAACTTTCAAGCTACAGGATATTTTGCTGCAGTGGACTGATAAGGAAAAGGTGAAAAAGGAAAGAAACATCTCTCACTGATGTCCAGAAATGAGTAACAAAACAATAGAATCAAGGACAGATGCTGGACAGAAAATAATTACATTCTACTTTGTGTCATTGTTACCTCAATGAAATGCAGCAGCTTTAAATTGCTAGCTAAAAACATGCACCTTTTCGTGCCATTCTATCATGCCTTTTTCTTTTTTCCTTGGAATTTGACTTTCTTTAGCAGCTTGCTTTATTCCGTGCTAGTTCTACTCTGGGCGTCTAAGAAATTCTCTACTTAAAAAGCAAAGTCCAAAGGAGCTGTTGTTCAATGATAAAAATCTGAAGAATCTGAACAATTAGTAGGTCCTCTTGTCAAAGCCAGAGAAAGGGTGTTCAAGATTGGCTAGTAGTCCTTTGTCTTTCTTTGTATTCAGGCTTTTTTTCATCATCTTCTGCAAGTTGATGGTTTTACAGGCAATAACAGGAGATGAATTCTGAACTGTAGAGAGCAAAAGGAAGAATGACTAACAGTCGTGATTCTTCTCTTCTTATAGGCTTTTCTTTTCCTTTGAGTCCATTGAATGGAGGAATGTGCCCCATCAAATAAGGGGAAATGAGGCTCCAGTGACAGAGCAGCTGGTCAGCATGGCCTGAAGCTGTCTAGCTTCCAGTGTGGCCCACAGGGCTCTGCTGCCCTGCACCTGTTCTCTCAGCAGGCTCTTTATTTGCTTGAAAGCAGTAGTCGTTGACATAGAATATGCAACACCCCCTCTAACCTCAGTGCGCTTCCATGCATTCTCCTGTCCCTCTGGAGAATCAGGAAACTCCCATGAGTCATCTGGCAGAATGAGCAGGAGTCTGAGCAGGAGGCCTTCGGCAGGGTTGCATTTGAGAGGACAGTATGGGAATTCCAGCTCTGTGTCTTTGAATAAGTTAATTTGCCTTTTTAAGCTTCAGGTATCTCTACTGGAAAATAAGAATATATTTTCCAATGAGGGTCACTGGAAAGGTTAACTGAGAAGTACACAAGTAGAATGCTTAGAGGAGGGCTTGCCCACCACAGGGGCTATTATTCATCAGGGCTTGCTTCTATTCTCACCCAAGGCAGACAAGTTTATTCCACTTAGCAACTGCTCTCCCTAAAAGTCTAGAAATATCCAATCCTAACTCCCTAAAAGCAGAAAGAGCTCAAATAAGATTAATTAGCAAAGTTTCCTGCCTAAAATATTATAATACTTAATTTATCTAAAGATCTCTTATGCAGAAACTTCAACTACTCAGGACCAGGAAATTAGAAATTTTAAAAAAAGACTTATTTGAATGCCAACATGGATATCAGACAGCCTGTGCACTAAATTCCACACGGTCGTAGACATTAAATGCCATAGAAACCACTGCTACTCCCCCGCCTATTGCAGTTAGAATGCAGGGAGGTAAAACAAGTTGGGGCTCTGAGAACAGTTAGTCAGACTGAGAGTTAGGAACCATAAATAGGAGATAAATAAACTCAAAACATGAGCAGTCCAAGGCCATTTAAAGAGACACAATTAGCTCTACTTTCCTTGAGTCAACGATAACTACACTAAGTCACACCAAAAGAAAGCAATGGATTTTTATTTTATTCAATGCGGTCTATGATGACAAAAGTGTCTGTTATGTTTTAGAAAAATTTTTACCCAAGAAAATTCACTTGTTTTTAATTGGCATTAAGGGAAAAACCATATTGAACTGGAAAATTCACTTCTATAGAATAGTTCATTATTTAATATCTCCAGATAAAACAGACATCATAAGACTACACAACTGAGGTCATCGGAGATATGTGGAAAAATGCTAGCATTTGACTGAAGAGGTCTATATAAATTCAAACACTTCTCTGACGGTCCTCTCTGGGAAAAGCAATGCTGGTTGAAATGCACATTCTGCCACCCTGGCCAATGGGGCTCAGTTTGTTGGAGCATTGTCCATTAGACCAAAAGGTCACAGGCTTGATTCCTGGCCAGGAAACATATCCACATACCCAGACTGCGAGATCGATCTTCAGGTGGGGCGTGTATGAGAAAGCAACTGATAGATCTCTCTTCCCCCACCCCTCTCTCTCTGTCTCTTTCTGTCTCTCAGCAATAAAAAAAAGATGTCTTTGAATGAGGCTAAAAAAAAAGCACACTCTGTCACTCAAAAGAACCACACTCAAATTGTATAGCGTTGCTTTCTGGAACAATGGTTAAACATATTTAACATTGCCCAGTCACGTGACTCATGAGGCCACTGTATTGTATGTAGATGTGTGCACATCCACATATCTCCTTATTGTCATGATAGTCAAATGGACATGTTTAAACCTCCCCCCTCTTAAAAAAGAGCAATTTGATGAGATCTTCTATTCTTGATCTTAGGGCTCTCCCAGTACACACACATTGCTCTGTAGCAGTTACAACCTAAAAAGTGCTGATAGCCTCTAAGATTTGCTAAATACTTCCCTTTCCCCCCTTTGTAGAATCTCCCCAGGACTATGGCAGAGCTCTATTCAAAGGCATTTCAACAAAGAGCTTGTTTTTTTTTTTACTCACAAGGGCTTTGAGGGCCTGTGGGCAGCAGAGACTCCATGCATTTTGGTTTCACTGCAGGGCAGAGTGCTGTCTGACTCACCTTCCATCCTCCAGGGTGCTGCTCTGGGCCTACACTCAACTTTCGAGTCAAAAAGGATATAAGTTATGGATAAACCCATCACCTTCCCCCAAAATATTCCGGCTTCCCCATTTCTGTCAAGACTAGCCCCATGCTCTCAGCACTGAGGCTGGAAAACTCTGATATCAGAGTCACTCTTGATTCCTCCTTATCGCTTGACCCCTGATAATGAACCCAGCTTATGATAGTTGTTATTTCCTTTGTGTTTGTTGTTGTTGCAGCATATACTTGCCTAGAAGTCTATTAAGACTCTTTTTTGACAGTATTAACCTTTAATCTTTATTTTTCCATTATAGTTAATATTCAATATTATTTTGTATTGGCTTCAGGTGTACAGCGTAGTGGTTAGACAACCACATACTTTACAAAATGTTCCCCCGATATTTGCAGTACCCACCGGGCACCATACATAGTTATCACAAAATTACTGACAATATTCCCTGTGTGGTACCTTACATCCCTGTGACTATTTTGTAGCTACCACTCTGTACTTCTTAATCCCCTCACCTTTTTCACCCAGTCTTCCAATCCCTTCCCCTCTGGCAACTCACTTTATGACTATTCTTGAGCCCCCGACACAGTGCCTCCTCTCCATCACTAAGCCACCTCCTAATGCCAGCTCTCGTCATTTTATCTCAAGCCTGCTATAATGGCCATGGTAAAGGTAGGCACTACCTCCAGTTCTCACTCCAAGATTAATTTGCCTCCAACAGCATTTGACGTTAGCAGCGAAGCCTAGAACTGCAAACACGGCCTTTAGAGCTGCGCAGATGTGAGACCCAATTTTACCTCTCTCATTTACCAGCTAAATGCTCCTGGGTTAACTGAACCTCCGAGCCTCATTGGGTTGATGTGAGGATGAATGACGTAATAGATGTAAAATGCTTGGTACCTGGCCTAGTATATAGTGAAATACTTCCAAATTCCTTAACACTAAAAACCACTCGTAGCCTGGCCCTAACCTTCCTCTATAAGTTATCTTCCCTATACCCAGTGCTCTAGCCAAGTTGAATATTTGCATGTAGTGTTTTAAATGTGTCCTTATCTCTTATTTTATCTTATCATTTTCTTCTTCCTGCTCCTCCTCACCACCACACTTCCCCACTGAAACTCTAACTACCTCACAAAGTCCCCATCAAATCCTGGCCTTCTCAATGAAGTCTTCTGTGTCACATTGGCCGGAAATGACCTTTGTCTCTCTTCAGCTACCACCTTCTTTCCCTAGTGACAGTATTCTTTTGGGCTTCATCACAACGTTCACATTTTGATCATGTTTCAATCTTTCTCCCCAAATGTTTTTACTTGTGACACATGAACATATGACATGGAACAGTAGAGCTGTCATAAAGAGAGAGAGGAAAAAAATCGCTGTTTGGGAGAAAAGCTATTTCTCCTAGTCATTTTTTTAAAATGTTAAAAATCCAGAAATCTTAGCCTGCAATTATTTGAAGAATGTTGACCCGAGCAGTTAGCAACTCTTGTTTACACGCTAGGCAAAGATGCGAATATAGTCAGTTATTCAATGGGAGGGTGCAGGGCTGTGGGCCTGAAAGGGCCCAAGGAGAAGGGTTACTTGCTTTAGGGAGAAACAATAGAGCTGATATACTGAAATCTTTCTTTCTTTAAGTCAATTCTCTTTGAGCTTGAAAGAATAGGAAACTTTTCCAAATAAGGCTCATTGTCAGTTGGTATAATATGACAGTGATGGGCCCTCTCTTTTATCATTTAACAAATGTCATGCTCTTCCATTGTCAGGTCAGAAAACACAGCTTCATTTTCAGTTTGCCAAGCTGGTTTAAGGGAAAACTGGTTACACAGAAAACCTACCAGGGATGCTTTTTGTCTCCCTTTGTGTTTCCATTCTCCTCATACGACAAAGGAGGCTCTTGCTTCCTATTCTTCTCAAGTGGCCCTAGAAAAAAAGCTGTGGAGAAAGTACAAATTGCAATCAAAAACTGAAAAAAATATCAATAATGGCAGCATCTCCACATTGGGCACTGTGTAAATAAACAAGGATTTTTCTCTGCTGGAGGGACTAAGAGCCAGGCACAGGACAAGAACAGAAGGGCAGCCCCTGGGAGGCATGCAAACTTGAAGGCAGAGGCGGGTCTGACTTCTGTTAAAGGTCTTTGTGATTTTCTCTTTTATGTGCCATTGCTTAAGACAAAAATATCATTGTGCATCTTCATGTGCAAATGTTTTCAAATATGTTCATTCAAACAAACACACCAATTCAGGATCATCTTGGGTCAGACACATACATATCCCAGGATGTGCTGGCCTTGGCCCAGCATGTCCTTCAAACATGGGTTTGTGCACACATTTACAAAGCAGCCCAAAGCTTTTCTTTCTTACCCTCTCTCAGGCTAGGAATTTCTTTCAATGCTGGTTCTAACGACAAGAGGGCACATCCTTGACAAAACGGCAGTATCTGTTTTGCTTATGATTAGCCTGCAAGGCTGCAAGTGAAGTGAGTCCTGACCCTCCCTGATCTGAGTCCCCTTGGAATGGTTGCAGGTTCTTTCACCACCGCTTCTTTGCCATAGACAGCTTTGCTGCGAACGTTTGTACCACGTAACTAATGGAGCACAGGCAATTTTGCTGTAAAAAAAGATAAAATAACTGGTTGACAGTTTGAGTGTTTTCTGTTTGGTTTTGTTTATCGATGAATCAACTTGTCTTCAGTAGACTTAATGTATTTAAGCTAGTTGTCAGTATCATTTTGATTTTCTGTTGACAAAGTTCGCACAGCCACTCCTACTTTTATATTATATGTAAATCTTATCTAGCCCTCACAGTGGTCTATGGAGTGATAAGTAGACATGGTGAAGGTGGCCTTACACTAGTTAGCATTTCTTCCAGATGATAATGTTTTGCCCCAAGAGTTTGTTTTTTATTTTGAAACATACCACACTGGGAAGAGAAAGAGAGGCAAAGGCCCTCCTTGACTACACGGAGTTGAACCCACATTTCCCATAGAAAGAAGACAGTGCTTTGGTACAATCCCCAAAATAAAGTCAGTTATTTGTACAGTATTACCATGAATCTATACACATTTTTAATAATCTTTTTAAATTCCATTATTCATTTTGTCATATTTTATTAATTTTTTAATGTCCACCATTATTTGTCATGATTTTATCTTTTTTAATGCCAAAATTGCCATATGGTCAATTAGTAATGCAGCAAAAATGGTTGAGGCAAAGATATCTATGGCAGATATGTGTGTCCAGAATACAGCAAAAACACCGGACATACCTTAGAATTTAGCACTAAGCCTGTCTAGTCTTTACTGGTAAGACCAGGTATGGATCTTAGGTGGAAACCTGATCAGTCTCTGGGTGGGAAATAATGCAGATACACAGACACCTGAACCCGGACTTTGAACATCTAAGACTCCAGTCCTGCCCTTCCTGAACCCCGTGAGGACTGTTCAGTCTCAGATATGTTAACTCAAAATGAATTCTGACACTTGTTAAAGATGGTAAGGAAACCTTTATTCAAGGGACACTGCAATGGGATTTTCAGTAGGGGAGACACATTCATCTCAATTCTGAATAGAACAAGGAAAAGTGGGGATTCATGGCCAAGAAGCAGAGTAGGGTAGGTGTCAGTGGATGAAAAATCACCAAGGTGGTAGGATGAGTCTTTCTAAACTCACCTAACAGGATTCTCACTGAAGGTAGGTCAAGATCATCTGATATCATGTAGAAGGTGGTGTAGAATGAGGAATTTGGTCATATATCAAGAGTGATAGATACCTAGAGTGGAGGATTCTCTATAAACTGACTAAACAGGATTCTTACTAAAACTGGGAAATGAGAAGATGAACAGAGTGGCCCAAAAGTAAGAGTCTCATAGAGGAGAAGGTTCAGAGGAGACTGAGTAAACTTTGGTCAAGGAGAGAGTCTCATCTGAAAACTACTGGCCAGATTTGAACTCAGAAAGAAGGATTCATTCCACAAACATTCATTGAGCACCTACTATGTGCCGAGCACATTACTGGGTAACAAGGATGTAGAGAAAGAAGTAGTATCCTTGCCCTCCAAGAAATCAGAGACTATTGAAGGAGGCAGACAAACAAATAGGAAATTGTGTCCTTGAGCTGGGTCGTCTGGGTAAATGACTTCCTGACTGCATAGCCTTCCATGTGGAATCTAAGCTCTCTGGCCTCGTGGTCACCAGCTGTAAAGTGGGAATAATAACAGTGACTAAATGATTCATTTTTGTGGGACCAGCTGAAGTCGTGTTTGTGAAGTGCTTGCACAGTGTTTGACACATTATAAATACACATAAGCCACCATAGTAATGTTGCTGTCACTGATGTTGGCATTGTTTGTGTTATAGTGTCAATGCTGTGATAGCGATATATTCACATAATTCAAGCAGAGAACTGACAGTTAACCAATGTAAAGGACAATTAGAATTAAAATGGGCTTGCAGGAGATGATGCTTGAACTGTGTCTGAAAGGACATGGGGCAGATAGCCAAGTAGAGCTTCAGGGGCAAGAAATACCAGAGAGAGGAGACAGTGGGAGCAGGCCCAGGAACATGCCAAGGATAGCAAATACACGGGAAGGGAATTAATTACTGAGCCCATGCCAAATACTAGAAACTGTGCTGTATGATTTAGAAAGATGATCCCACATAAAGCTTTGCAATAATTCTTTAGACAAAGAGTTATCCCTGCTTCACATAGAAAGAAACCAAGACTCAGAGAGGCATAGTAGCACCCAAAGTCTAATAATTGTCGTGATTACTTCTGAGTCTTTGTGATTCTAAAGCTCACAGTCTGTACACAGTCTGTCCTCTCTGAGCCAGAGCACAAAATGTGTCTAGATTTCAGGGGTTGTGGGGGCTGTGGACGACGAGAACTCAAGGGCTAGAGCAGTATTCCCAGTAAGGGGTTTGGATGTTGTCCTGCTCCATGGCCACTGATGAGTTATTGTAATACTGAGACTGATAGATTTCCCTAAACAGAGGTAGGGTTGCCATGTGCCACTTAACTAATTTCAGAGACCTAAATTAGAACAGCTGGGTGCATAATAAGCTAAGTACCAACAATGTGGTGTGCACGGCATGGAGCAGAGGTGATGGTGCCATGGCTCAGCAACCTAAAAGGGGAACATTTAAAAAGCAGTAATTTGTTTGACTTTTTTAGATTCCATGTACAAGTGATATTACAGAATATTCATCTTTCTCTGTCTGACTTACGTCATTTAGCATAATGACCTTAATGTCCATCCATGTTGTCACAATGTTGCAGAAGTCAGTGGGATTCTACTGCTCGCCGCCTATAGGCAAAACTCTGGAGTCAGAAGTTTGGTGAAAAAGAAAAGAAGTTGTTTATTTAAAGGCCATGCAGTTTTGGAAAAATAGCAAGTTTTTGCCTCAGAGCCCCGCTCCCTTTAAAACACCCAAAGACAAATAACCCTGCCACCCTCTGCCAGGCCAGACCAGTTCCAGGAAGTGTCTGCAGTTCCTTTTCCCATTTTAAAAGTACCATCCCTTGGGGAACACAGGTGGCTGTAGTATGTTCATCCAGGCTGCTTGGCAGGTTTCTGGTCATGGTTCAGCTCCAGGCATCTCTCATGAGCCTGTGTGCACCTGGCAGGGTAGGGCCGCGTGCACAGGACCAGCCAGCCTGTGCAAGACGGGCTCTGGAAATGCTGATAGACCACGTGGTCCTCGGAGCCTGCAGTCTCAGGAACTTGAGCCCCCTGCGGCCAACCGGGCTAATGAGGGGAGGGGAAAGACTGCATGTTTCCCAACACATTCCATTTTAAAGATTCAGCCCAAAAATCCATCCACTATGGAGCATCCAGCGTTTCCACCAATGTGCACCATTGTGCACCATGTTTGTCAGCTCCCCAGGGTCTTTGACCCTCTTCCAGCTGCCATTTCACAGAAGGGGACAGAGTTTCCCAACCATGCACAGGGGCACAAGCGTCATGGTCTGAGGTTGGGTGTCCCCAGCCCCAGCTCACGCAGGCTCTCTGTACAAGCTCCCTCCGGCTACTTCTCGAGCTCACCAGTTGCATGCAGCCGCATTGCCTTTGTTTACAGTTGCCTGGCGCAGCCTGCTCTGCCGCAGTGCCTCCCATCTCCTGCTGGGGAAGTGGGCTTCTTCTCCAGCTGCCGCTTCAATACACTGGCTTGGAGTTTCTCCCCACCACCCCGCTTCTCCCAGGGGTGGGGGACAGCTTCTCGTGCAGGATTAGGGGTCCTCCCTCTGCTCCCCAGTGATTGGGCCTGACCCACCCTGTTACAATAAATGACAGGGTTTCCTTCTTTCTCTTAACTGAATAATATTCCATTGTATACATGTACACGCCACATCTTCTTTATCCATTTATGTGGTCACGGATGCTGGTTGTTCGCATAGCTTGGATCTTGTAATATCATGATAAACAAGGAGTACAGATATCTTTTTAACACCTTATTTTCACATTCTTTAGATGTATACCTAGAAATGGGTTTGCTGAATCATGTGGCTAATTCACTCTAGAGTGGCAATCATATCATGACATAGAAATGTACCAAATCAATTTCAATGTATCTTAGACTTAAACGATGTTGCATGTCAATTATATTCCACTAAAAATGGTAAATCAGCCCTAAACTATTGAATAGCTTTTTGTGGATGGCAGCATGTGAAAGAGACAAAAATCTAGTTCCCTTCTTGGGGTGAGGGAACAACAGGGACACAATGTATCAGCTAGGAAGCTGAAACTGTAATATAACCCTAAAGCTGATCTGATTTTCTGCTACTCTGAGCATGAAGAAAGAAACTCTGTGACCTCTAGAGCTAAAAGGAGTCCCTATAATCACTGAGTCAGTTATTTGTTATTGGTTTTTTGTAGCTGATAAAACCAAAAGTCAGAAAAGAGGTGATTAGGCCAAGAGTCTTTTGACTTGGGACATCTGCCATATGAAATAGATTTCATTCCATCAGCCATGCCGAGAAAACCCAGGAATGTGACAGTAGCCACACAGTCTGAAATGGGCATTTTCCTCTGAAACATTTCCCCTGTCCCTCCCTAGCTGAATCTTTCACAGGCTCCAAAATGAGTGTTATTTAAACGGTTCTCTTCCACTGCTCTCCCAGAACAGGCACAGAAAGCAAGTATGAAAAAAAGCTACATGCCCTACTTTCAAGATGCTTGTATTCCTTAGGGTTAGGCAGGAAGAGAAGGAAAAGTGAAATGTATCCATTCCAAAGTGAGAAAAGAATCCAGAATGTTATTCTCCTTACCCTCAATGGCCTCCATCACTGGCTCAGACTCGGGGTTGCTCTGCACAAGGGGAAGGGTGACATTGGCCCAGCAACAAGTGGTGTGACTTTTAGTGGGCAGGTTCCCAGAGGAGTGAACCAAGGGCATCTGGTACACCCACTTTACGAACAGTCAACAGGATTATTGCCAGGGAAACTAGACTGGCTTGAGAAAAGAGGCAAGGGAATTCTGTCCAGAGCACTTTATGGTGCCTTTGTGGCGCTCTCACCAGGAAGGATCACAGAGAAGTAGTCGGGCTGCAGAGGTATGTGATGACTTGATAATTACAACAGGAGGTCAGAAAATATATATAGTTTTATCCTGTTAGGATAAAAAATATGATAAAATCACCAAAACAAAAACCCACTAACAATTTCTACAACCTAATAAGCCCATATGGTGTTGGCCTGTAAGAACCATCTGCTGTCCCACATATTCTCCTCACAGAGATGTCTACGTACTTCCCTGAGCTGGAAAATATTACCTTGGGTCAAACTGAATTTCCATCCATCCATCTGGTTGGCTGACAAGATTCTGCTAGCTAAGGCCATGAAGTACATAAAGAAGCTTCTAGAACTGCTATTGCTGGGCCTCTGGTATCTGTCGGCACCCACTGAGGTACACTGCATAGTTATATAATAAAGGAAAGAGGTGCCATCAGTTGTCAGGAAAGGGACTGAAAGCAGGAGATAGTCGATGACAGGCTGTCATCTAGTTCCAACCCCCGGAAAGCGCCACTGAAATTTTTCTAAAGAATTTGTAGATGAGGAATTTAGCCTGTTCCTATTTTTTTCCTTCATCATAAAATCAGCTGGGCCACTTTTTCCTGTCTTCTCTATATGTCACCTTAGGATCCCAAAGTGCTATTTTTTTTTCCACTGTAAAGGCTATATCAATCATGGATCCAGAGAGCCTGGGTTGAGTTCCTGACACATACTTAACAGTTTCCTTCCTGTGACATGACTTATGTGCTTTAAAAAAGGATCCTGACCTCATGCTCAACAAATGATTTTATTTGTGCCATCCAGTTGTGCAAGCCAGTACTGCCCTGGGACCCACACAGCATTCAAAGGGCCAAAGTAAAAATCAAGGAATTGAAATTGGAAGAAAGTGATAAGTTTAATCTGCTTTTTAAGACTCCTTTTCCAAAAAAAAAAAAAACCGAACCAAGCACCTAAACTCATCCTGATAGTTGATAGTGGTACAAAGAGGGAAGGCACAGAGCCGATCCTGCCCATGGCCCGCCGCATCCAGGTGTGACAGCCGCACTGTCAGCACATGCTGCGTCTGTGGTTCTGATTACCATTTTGCTACAGCCAGCTTCGTAAGAGCTGCCTCCCTCTCTTCAGCCATTACAGCAAATCTGGTCCAAGGACAACACAAGCTTCGTTTCACCTCAACTAGCTTTTATGTGCTTAAAATACTCGCTTCTAGCTATGAGGCAACTTCTGACAAGAGCACCAAACTTCAGAGAATCTATGCTAAAGACAGAGTGCCAAATACAGAACAGGATTTGTATGCAAAGATGTTCATTCATCATTGTTTCTATCAAAGATTTAGGCATAACTGAGGTATTGGTAAGTGAACTATACACATTCATTGAGTAAAATACTCTGTAGATATTGCAAATTATGTTTTTGAAAAGTTCCCAATAATATAAGAAAGTACTTGATTATAAGGCTAACAGGAAAAAAAATGCAAAACAGAAATTCACAAGTATGGCCCCCCAAACATACATATATACATACTATGCTTATAGAAAAAAAGCAAAGAAAAAGACAGAAAATTGCAGGAAATGTAACAAAATATTATCAGGGGTTGTCTTTGTTTAAGAGTTTGGATTTTGGAAATTAGTTTTCATTAGACTTTTTCTAAACTTTCTACAATTTCTAATGATAATCATGCATTGTTTTTATAATAAGAAAAAAATAATTTTTTTGTATTGGATCCAGTGGGCTTCTGGCCTCTGAACTGCATTTGTTGACTGGAGAAACAAACTCTACTGTTCTTAGATTGCAGTGGGGGGAAAAAAACAGAAAAGGGAGACAAGGATTAGAATCAGATAAGCAAAACTTCCTCCATCCTCTGGCACTCTTCATTAATGGCCAAGTTTATGCACAAAGGTCCCTTAAGACAGCATGAGGTTGAGTAGTAATTAAGGTGTGCTTTAATCTAGGAGACAATCTATTACTAAAAGTAATCTAAATTGAATTGTGTACTAAGGTAGAAGGAACACACTTTTAAAATAAACTGGCAAAAATTGTATAATAAAATATCCTTTTGAAAGTCAAATAATCACTTATTTATCTAATGTGTAAATTTATACATGACAGTCTTCTCAAAGTAGGACACAGTAGAATTATATTAATTTCATCAATTCCTATCTCAATAACATTACTTTTTATTCACCCATTTCAATATGAAACTGAGTCTTACTTAAAAATATCACATGGAAAGTCAATGTATAGTTTAGATGGAACTTGATAACAACTAATTAAACTTATGTGATAATAATTTTCTGACAAAAATTTTCAATATCACTTTCCACTGATCTTTGGTTTGCTCATTTCCAGGTATGCTCAAATTTTCTCTGATTTTTCTCCCCTCCTCCATAAAAAGCAGCATGTCCATTTCTAAAAGCCAGAACTTTGTCAAAATGTTAACTTCAAGAATCTTGTCAACCAATGGGAATTCATTCTTTCAAGTGCTACAGATCAAATAGAAGTGTGTCTTGGGTGCACAGTGTTCTATTCGTCAGGCTGCATCATTCTCTTCCCTGTACCAAGTGACTTCTGTCATGCCAAAGTGAGGACCGAAGCCAGTGTCTATCTAAAGGCCTTCTGTATTACCAGCCAGGACTCCTGTTCAGATCCCTACCAGGGTCTTATATCAGTCTACATATCTTGATAAACATGGGTTTTCCCATGTTATATTAGTCATTCAATTGTCTCAGATTATTATGAATATGAACAACTCATCTGAGAAATGTTCTGCTGAGCTAGTGATTTTTTAAAGTCATTGTATTGTGATGATTGAATCACCTGTGGCTCTAACTCTGTCCCTCTCCTCCTGCTCATATGCCCAGGAAACAGCTCTAGATTTTTTAAAGAAATTGAATGAGTACGGTTGTCTCCATTTTCCCCTCACTGTGCCTGAACAACAGTTAAAAAAATAGAAATAGAAATGGTAGGTACAAAATAGACAGGGAGAGGTAATAGTATAGGAAATGGAGAAGCCAAAGAACTTAACATGTACAGCCCATGGACATGAACTAAGGGGGTGGGGGAAATGCTGGTGGGATGGGGTTGCAGGGCAGAGGGGAATAAAGGGGAGAAAAAACTGGGACAATTATAATAGCATCATCAATAAAATATATTCAAAAAGAAAAAATTTTTAAAGACATTGAATGAGTAAATAGGAAACATTTTAGAGATGTTTCTTTAAGGACGTTCCAAATGTAGCACATACAGGGTGGGGCAAAAGTAGGTGTAGAATTGTTTGTATGGAAAATAATACAGTAATTAATAAGTACTTATCCAAGAATAAACTCTGTTTTATGTACTCACAACTATAAACCCACTTTTGCCCCACCCTGTATGTCTTTAAACCTTTGGTTAACATTATAGGTGGACTTTTATAAATTTCTAAAAAAAAATTAAAAGAACTTTGCTGATATCCATTGTGTAGCTGTGCCATTTCCCTAAAATTCTCAGAAGCGTTACAAACCATTTGTCAAACTCAGATATCACCTCTTATATATCTAACACTCCATAAACGGTTGTGGAATGGTCCCTTCTGTTTTTGAGAGAATGAGCCAAAGTGTGGCTTACAGATGTTTTTCAGTTTAATATAATGCTTATTTCCATTTTCAAAAGTTCGCTTAAGTCTCCATCTCTCTTTTCACAAATTCATTGCTCACTGACATAAACAAAAATCACAAATTAAGCTAATTAATAGCCCTTGAAAGGGAGTCAGTTTAATTTTCCCAATACTTTTTCTATGCCTTCATCTTGTTCAACTACAAGACTTGCTGGACTTTAGAAGTGGTGAGTCCATGATTCACTCAGCCCCACGTGTCTCCTGGTTGACTTGTGGAGGGCACTACAAAATTAAAGACAGAAGTGAAGCGCTGAATTTCACCATGTATCTGTTTATACTATTGGGATTTTATCTATGCAAATACAATGTTTTTAAAGGAAAAGGAAGGTGTAGAAGAGAAATGATAAAAAATATATGAAAATAGAAAACATAAAATAATATGGAAGAATAAGACAAAAAAATCAATGATCATATTAAATGTAACTAGATTCTTTTCTGCCTTTAAGAAATAGCTATTCTGATATGTTTTTTTTTAAATATAGCATTGCTGTTTCCAAGACAGGAACCTGAAACAAAATGACAAGAGAAAAGTGGCAAATACCAAATGGAATAATGTACCAGACAAATCCTAATCCCCCATAAAAGGATGTGTGACAATTACAATGATAATGTAAAATAATACAAAGCAGCAGCACTAAATAGGAAGGGGAGATATTATATGCTGGTGAAAAATACCATCCACCAAGAAGAGATTGCCATGAACCTTTATACATTCTTTAAAAGCTTCAAAACATACAAAGCAAAGACTGTTTACTTTCAAGGAATCATAGTGAAGTGTATAATATTAATAGGAGAT
>VMDR010024716.1:0-14866 GCA_007922815.1 Macrotus californicus | reverse complement strand
CCCCGGCCCCCCCCCCCCCCTCTCTCTTTCTCTCTCTCTCGGAGAGAGTGGCCATGCAAGCCCTAGCACTCTCTCACTTAGAGAGTGGCTCGACATCCCTTTTTCTCCACCAGATTCCTTTAGTCTGTGTGAATTTGTTCGTCACTTGTCCAGGGATATAGGACAAGCATTCCACAACAACACGGCGGTCCTGCCGGCCGGGACTGCGACACCTTCCCATATGTCCCTGGTGCCCTTTGAGCTGCCGCCCCAGTGCTAGAGCTTAGAACAAGTGAGTCCGGGTAAGTTCATGCACAAGCCCTTTAAGGGAAATGTCTGGGGCTGCAGCAGCCCTCCGTCTCATTTAGTCACAATCTCGCTGGTTTTCACAGTCAGATATTATGGAGCAGTATCTGCACTGAACTCTAGGCTGGGGGAACTGGCGTGGGGCTGGGGCCCCTTTGATCCTCAGCAGGGACTTCCACAGCTGAGATATCTCTCAGGATTTTAATCTGTCACACGTAGGTGTGGGACCAGCCTGTTTTGAGTCTCTATCCTTAATACCAGTCGTAAAGTGGCTTCTTCTTTATATCTTTAGTTATAGGACTCTGTTCAGCTAGATTTCAGGCAGTTTGGATGATGATTATTCTGTACTTCACTTGTAATTTTGATGTGGTTGTGGAAGGGTGTGTATATTGCATTTACCCACTCTGCCGCCTTGACCAAAAGCCTCCCAATTTTTAATTTTGTCTCTTAATAGAATAATTTTTTTGTCTCAAGCAAATTCTTAGCAGATAGAACAGAGAGAATTTAGAGGTCAGAGCATTCAAGAGAAAAAAATGTGTATCCTGGGTATTACTTTCTCCTGTCTCTTGGAAGGTTGGAGGAAAAAAAATGAGAAAAAAAAATCAAACACATCTTTAAGAGGTATTTAGATGTTTTTCTTATAAGAAGTCACAGTACTTATGCAAGAGAAAGTCTGAATATTTCTCAGGGACCTTTAAACTTTCATTTAATTTGATCCAAAGTTTACATATTCTAAAATGGGTCAGCAAATCATGAAATGTAAATCCAAAAATTTCCTCATTCTGTTTGAGGAAGGGCATTCTCAACATAGAGAAATAAATGGAAAAACAATGTTCATTTCATGCTACTTCTAAAAATCGATCAAAAGTGAGAAAAAGCAATTTATGTGTCAAATTACATTTTAAATGTGTAAGAATTACATGATGTACCACAAGCTCTTGTTTTCTTTTTTGTATGTATTAGCTATATCCAGTAAGTTTGTGAGGGGCAAGTTTGATTATTTCTCCTGCCCAGAGGCACTGGCTTCTGCATTTGCTGGGGTTTAACTCAACTTTAAACAACACTCAAGGGTCATTTTTGAGTGAGCACATTCTGATGTGTAACATTTTCCCCATGTGGTTATTGGAAGACAAGGCTTATGGGAGACAGCAGCCCAGGTCTGCTCGGGACCCTGGATTTGAGACATGGCTAACAATACAAATAACTAGAAAGCATTAAACAATAAAAAAACCTTAAGTTTTAATTTAAAAGACAAAAATTTCCCCCCCAAGAATAGTGGCATCAAGGGAGGCTTTCCAGTAGCAGAAGCCTGGAGTTAAGTTTTCGATAAGGCAAAGAAAGGGAGGAAGAAAGACCTTGGGCAAAATCATGTAGGTATGAAGCGACAGGAAGTGTTTGGGCAAATGTCACTGGTTCGGGGCACCCCAAAGAGTGGGGTATAGGAGAACAGGAGACAGGACTGGAGATAGAAGCATGACTCAAAATCAGATAAGAGCCTTTCTAGGTGCTAATGTGAGAAATCTGAAATTTATCCTGAATGTTATGAGAAAGCACTGTAGGATTTTGTGTATTTTTTTCTTCTTACTTAGAGCAGTTTTATGATTCTAAACACCCCTCTAAAATTTTTAAATCTTTAACACAGTGGTTTTGAACCTTAACTTCACATTACACTTACCCGACATATTTCTAAAAATGTAGATGAATAAGCTCCACCCCCACAAAGATTCTGATCCAACTGGCCTGGGGATGGGCCCAGCACCCATGTTCTTTAGAGAGCTTTAGTTTATCATAAAGGCCACTGGGGTTGAAAATTACAGCTTTCATGGTGAGTCACTTACTCAAATAATCAGATCAATATCTGGCTGAGAAGTGTCTAGAACAGCATCTATTTCAACTTTAATGTGTATTTAAATCTCCTGGGGATCTGATTTCACGTTAGTAGGTCTGGGCTGAGGCCTGGGATTCTGTATTTTTAACAAATTCCCAGGTGTTGCCGATGGTGCTGTTAGAAATGATCTAGACATGGGAAGGAAGGGGAAAGGATTTGAAGAAAGTATGAAAGTGTTGCTTTGGAAGCAAGAACCAGCAAGATATTTTTTACTGAGGCATACTCCCTTTGGAAGAGTATAAGACAACAGAAGGACATTAGGCACAGAGAAGGCCAGGGAGAGGGGGAGAGAGGCGGGAAACACCAGGAAAGAATGTTCCCTAGGGCTCTGGAGCGAAGGATTGCCACCAGCCTGCCACAGGTCAAAGGTCTTGGGCAAGTTCCTTAACTTCTCTCAGCCTCATTTTTCTGGCATGTCTCAACTAGGGGCACTTACTGAACGTTGGGATTCCCAGGCCCTACTCTAGTCCAAATGAATCAGAATGGAGAAGGAGGGTGGGTGAGAATCTGCATTGATAGCAAGCCCTCTAGGTAATTATTATGCACCCTTACGCTGCAGAATTAGAACTCTGATGGTTAAAATAATATAGCAAGTGCCCGGAACATAGTAAGTGCTTCTTAAGTGGTAACCATGGAGATGAAAATAGTGTAATGGTGATAGGGTAAACATTTCTGGTCCAGCCTAGTTTCCAGAGCACATGAGTTTTATTCAACCTACACCCTCAAGTTGGTGCCTACCAGAGATGTCTGCCAGCTTCCCATTACAGGAAAAGGCTGTTTTCCTCCTTCACTTCTCCAGCTTTCTCAAAGAGTTTCTTTTCAAGAGATGAAATGCTATGCAGTCATTAAACGCATGTTTTCTTAGAACATTTACTATGATGGAAAGTGTCTACAATATAATATTAACTTCAAACAATGGGACATTTGATACGGCTCCATTTTGGTTGGACAGAAAAAGTGCTGCAGCATGGGTTTTTAAGATATGTCTTTGTTTCTACTTGCAATTTTTTGTTTTCTGTATCCCAATCAAGAAGAGAAGGGCGTCCTTACCAAGGGAAGGCCTGGGGTGGGGTAGAAAGCAAAAGGTACCTGGAAACCACTTCTCTTTCCAGCTTTTGTTTTTAAGAGTGAGCCATTGAGGCAATTATATGAGATGCCTCCAAGGAAAATATCAAAAGAAAGGGAATTACCCAGGGTTTCCTCTGGGACCAGAGTCATTCCCCTGAGCTCTGAAGGAAAGAGAGAAGTGTGTGGTCTCCAGAGGGGTGTGACCTCTCAGCAGAATCCTCTTCTAATATCAAACTTTCTCAGCCTCCCCACCCTCTTTGATGTCTATCAGCCACAGCAGGTAAGCAGCTAAGGGTGCATTCTCAGTTTCTACCATCTCCTTTTACAAGTCTTGCATTGTGTTCTCCAACTTGCCTCTGAGTTTGAGGCCTAGGCCAAAATTCTAACATCTGGGTACATGCAACTTGAAAAAAGACTGGAAGGAAGATGTTAATCATGGATGGTGACATTATAGGCAATTTTAATGTTTTTATTATACTTTTATCTAATTTATGATGTTTCAACAATAGTAAAAAGCCAACATTTCTTTTTATTAGAGAATTACTGCTACTCTAGCTTTACATGTCTATTCCTCCCTTATACCACTCTTACCAACTCAAATGTCTTTTTCTCTGATACCACTTCCCCAGCCAAGCTTTGCTCTTACCCACATCCCCCTCTGCACTGTGTTACTTTTCCTTCTAATCCAAGGACCTAGCACAGCACCAGCGAATCAGAGAAGATAAGCGTGTGCTGTTTGGAATGAACTCATCTTGAGAATGCCAAGGATTTTCTTTGTTCTCATTATCGCCATTATTAAGCTTTTCCACTGGGCAGTTCTAGTGCCAACCAAATAACAGAGCCATCTGCCCTTTCATTGAGAGCAAATTATCATGTGCTGGTCCCTGGAGTTCCACAGGGATAAATAAAAAAGGGAAATCTTTTTAAAGGGGTTGTTGGCAAATATCCCTATATACAATTCCCAAATGATAGAAGTATGGTCATCAAATATTATCTAGTTCCGTCAAAGAACAATTGAAAGTTAAGGCCCAAGAATATTTTAAAGCCCCTGGTGTCCACCTACACACTCTCAATTTTAGAGGCTCTTTTTCCACACAACATTAACATACACTTACTATCTTGGGACATAAATGCATCGTGCAAATCATGTGAGCACATGGGCATTGGCCACAAATGATCTGACATTGTGTTTATTAAGTTATACTGAAGATATGTTTTTTTTAGGAAGATAATTTAAAAACAAGTAGAAAATATTGTAGGATTTTTCTTTTAAAAAAAAAAAAGGTTTCTCTCCCCAACTACATAGTCCTTCCCTGCCCCTGGCTGAGGAGTCCCAGGCTGTTCTGATCTCTTCCCAAAGGATCTTCCCCAATCCTGGTCCTATTTCCTCGCTCCATCTCCATCACACTTCTGGTGTCAGAAATGATCTGGTTCGTGTGTTCAATCATCCAGTATCTGCTATGGGTGAAATGTTTGTGTTCCCCCAAATTCATATGTTGAAGCCAGGCCTAAAGCGATGGTATTAGAGGTGGGGCCTTGGGGAGGTAATTAGGTCATAAAGGTAGAGCCCTCATGGGTGGGATTGGTGTCCTTATAAGAGGAGGCAGGAGAAAAATGATCTCTTTCCCTGCCGTCTGAGCATGCAGCCGGAAGGCGGCTGTCTGCAAACCAGAAGGAGGTCCATCACCAGAACCTGACCATGCTGGGACCCTGATCTCGGACTTCCAGCTTCTAGAACTGTGAGTAACAAATGTCTGTCATTTAACCCACCCAGTCTGTGGTAGGAAGGTCTGATCCTCACCAGATCGTGAGCTCCAGGAGAGCAGGTCTGTGGCAACCTTGTTTACTGCTGTTTCCTGAGCACCTAGAGCAATGCTTTGAACATAGTAAATGTTCAAAAATGATGAGATGCATTGTGGTGAGACATTCAAGTCTCAAAAGGTCAGATGTCCCATCATTCCCTTTCCATGATAATCCATCCGTCTTGGTAACAAGTTAGGCTTCCATGCCCACTCACACACGACCAGTCTGCATTGCAGAAGCATTCACCTCAAACGCTTAGGGAAGTTAATGATCCTCCCTGTGGTAGCCTGGGCACTTGAAGAAAAGTGCTGGGAAATTATAAAAGAAAATGCAAAGATCACTTTAGAGAAGAAAGAAATGAGACAAGGATTTGAATTCCAACATATGAAGTGACAGATGTAGAAAAAGGGGGACTATGGGGTTAAAGACTGACATTTATTAAGGTCAGGCCATATCCCTGTGTTTGACCCATGTTATGACCCTGAGTCTTTTCAATAAGCCTATGAAGTAAGAATTAGCAACCCCATGTGACAGATAAGGAAACTAAATTTCAAAATGGTAAAGCAAATTTCTCGGGAATTTTAATAGGTGGCAAAGCCAGGGTTCAAACCAGGGTCTGGCTGTCTCCAGGCGTGTGTGTGTGTGTGTGTGTGTGTGTGTGTGTGTGTGTGTGTCTGTTTCCTACCCCACAGCCCTGCTCTCTCTGCCCCGACAACAGGGTGGGGGGCGGTTGGTAGGCAGAGGAGGTGTGGATATTACACAGACATTAAAAGACCATTGGGAACTGGATTGCAGAACACTCCCCACACTTTCACCATCTACATTGATTTCAGATATCCTTTAGAAGCGCCTGAGTCACAACTACTTCCTCTGTTTTGAAACAAAGGGTCTAATTCACTGTCATCTTTACACAGTAGAGACCTCTATAAATTATAGCTGTTTGGGTCTCCACTTGCAAAGGTAACAAGGACGATAAGTGGACCATCAATAATTTTCCCAGTGCAGAGAAGGTGAACACGCAAGCAGCAAAAAGATGCTGAAATTTTAGAATTCGATTGCTTCCCAAGCCATCTTTTACTTGGCAGAATTAAATGTAAGTGGTGTTGTGCTGTGGCTTTGGAGCCCATTTTGAAAATGAGATAATGCATCTCCAGGGTGGGAGAGAGAATCCTGTGTGCCTCCTGACATATTTTACATAATAACAACAGATGCTCTATAGGAAAAGATGGAGCCAGGAGAGGGAAGCTGCTTAGAGGCGCTGCTTTCTTTACAAATTATGGTGCAGACAATAACAACTGTCAAAGCCACACATACTTTCGTTTTCTCTTCAAAATGATAGAAGATGAGTCGGGGCGGGAGCAGCTCTGGTTCAGTCACATAAAAGAGCTCTTTTTATATCCAGGTGGGGCTCTGTAATCCTGTGCAAACTCCCAGAGCTGCTTACTGGGTTAGAAGTTCACTGTTTGGCTGGCTCTTGTGTTATCTTCACTATTCGAGTCAGATCCACGGGAGGAAGAATTTAACCTTGCTGATGGATGCTACAGAGAGAAAATTGCAGGGCCTTGAATGTGGAATGGGAAGTCCTAACTGAACAATGCCCCCCCCCCCCACCTAGAAAACCACACAGGAAAACCATACCCCTAGAAAACCACACAGGACCACACAGGAAGGCTTTGAGGTATATATCCATGTTTATGTGGCAGGGAGATGATAGATGCATGTTGTACTTGTTTGCTGAAAAAAGTTCACAAGTGAGGCTTTGACTTGCATGTGTGTCCACTTCACCTGGAAACCCTGTTGCTAATTCTGGGGAAGTGGTACCAACTCTCTCCCGCTAAAGAAAGAAGGCACAATTAACAGGAGCTACCAGAAACAGATGAAAGGAGGGGAGCTAGGTATACACCTTTATGTGAAGAGGCGAATAGCAATAAAACTACCTTGGGTTTCAACATCCTAAGATGGTGCTGATATCCCCTGCTGGCCTGCTCTTCTTAGAACACGGTAAGGCATTTGCAGTAAAGACATCTGTTCTTACCCAGAGTATTCTTTGTCTTTAAATCAAAGAAATCGGAGAGCTGGAAGAGACCCAGCGAGCTCCAAATCCTGTGTTTCCAGAGTCACCTGTGAGGTCCACGCTGGATACTGCCAGCATCTCTGGACCAGTGGCTGGAATCTTGTCCTTGAAAAAGCTTCCTGCTTGTTCTCAAACTTGAGCAGGTCTGGAGACCTGACTAGTGCAAGTCCAAATTTACAAAGGAGGAAACTGAGGTCCGAGGAAGTGACACGCCCAAGGTCCTTGGGGCACAGCTGAGCTAGAACTGAACTCAGCTCTGTAGCATGTGAACACCAAGTCTAACTGAATTTTCATGGTAAGTAGACAAATCTCATAGGGTCGGTGGCAGGGTCTCAGAGCTGAAACTTTGGTTACTTAGAGCAGGAGGCAGTATGCATCCCCACTCCCGTCCAACTTACTGAGCTTCTGATGCCCCAGAAAAGATACTATCACCCAGCTTTGAAAATCCCTGATGAGTACGTCAGCAGAGGCCGCTTTAACTCTGCTTCAGGCCGTCACTCTATTTAATGCAGCGGAGCTCTGTTCTATTGTTCTATTGACTGCTGCGTCTGACTCACCGCTGATATTTTTGAGCAGTTGCCTGAAGAACACTGCAGGTAAAGGGGGATCCAGGGAGAAAAAGAAGTTTGTGGCTCTACAGTTTCCTGGCATACTACCCATCTGGGAGATGGTTTAGGAGTCCACTGGAGGAGACATTTTTAAAAATGAACCCTGGCAGACTTTGTGGAAATTGGCACCTAAGTTAATTCCGAAGCAGCCCAGGAGAGATAGGATGGAGTCTGCGAAGAGCATGTTTGCCTGAAGTTGTGGAGGCGGTAGGATGTCGAGGAGGTCTGCACACTTACAGAGACTGCAAAAAACAAAGGAGCAAACAAACAAAGTCTGATCTAGGCTTTAAGGGGCCCTTTGATCCCCTCAATGATCATTTGCAATGTGTGATGGAGAAAAATTGTAGACTCAGTTCTATTAATGTGTTTTCTGCCTCAGGTGTTAGTTAATTAAGGTAGAGACATTCATTCTTTTTTTTTTTTAAATAAACCTATGGTTTCTACATTTATCCTGAGTCATAAAAGAATCTTCAAACTAACAAAATTCAATTAATGTTAACTTATAAAAAGTAAGAAGCTAGAGATGAGCAAACCTCCAGTTCACGTCTTGCAGAGACAGTGGCAGTTCAAAAGGAGTGATTTCCAGGGGACTACAAAGCCCTCCAGGCACGCACTGGTATCTGAACCTCAGGCTGAGTGATTCATTCTATTTATGGTTAAACACTCTCAGCTCTTCCTTGGCAATTCAATTAACTCCTGAGAGAGAAAACACAATTTTTAACTACATTGAGTCTGTTTCTCTAGGCAGGCAAAGAGTGGAGGCAGGAACTAGCATTTGTTGGATTCTACTTTGTACCTACCAGAGATACAGAGTTTCTGTCATTTTAATTCAGTTAATCCTCTCAACAACTCAGAAATGGAGGTAGAATTATTACTGATTCACAGATTACACCCAGGTACAGGGAGGTGAATAAATTGTCCTGAGTTGCACAGCTGGAAGATGGGTTGCTATAAGCAAATACAGCCTGGGTGAGTTAAACAGCAGACATTTATTTCTCACAGTCATATAGACTGGGAAGTCCAAGGCCAAGGTGGCTCCAGGTGCAGGCCTGCTTCCTGGTTCCCAGACAGTGGTCTTCTGACTGCTCTCCCACGGCTGGAAAGGACTGCTCGGGTCTCTCTCGCTGCTGTTATAAAGACACTAATTCCATCGTGGGGGCCATACCTTCATAAACTTATCTAAATCTGATTACTTCCCAGAGATCCCACCTCTAAACACCACCATGGTAGGAACTGGGGCTTCAATACATGGATTTTGAGGGACACAAACATTCAGTTCATAACAAGGTGCCCTCACTTCCAGACCCTGGTATGGTGAACTTGGCCAAGCATGGGGAAGTGCTATAGAAAGGACCAGGTGGGTAGGGAATCTGAGAATACTAGTGTTGCAGTTAAGAGGCCACTGACTGTGGGAGCCTAGTAACCAGAGGCAAGGCACGTTCTAGAGAACAGGGTGAGATCACTTACAGAGGAGAAACAAAGGTTCTTTTCATTTTATTTTGTGTGCACCCAAGTTATCATGTAAAATTCTCTATCGGTATGTACACACACTCCCGTTCACACACACAATATGTATGAAGAGAGATACAGAAGAATAGAATAGGGCAGACTCTAATCCTACAATGGTAGTTATCTCTAGCTGGTGAAATTCTGAGTCATTTTATCGTTTTTTATTCATCATAATATTTATTTTTTAATGGCCTGTTTATTATTTATGTACATAATTTATATCCCAAATCCTCCCAATTTATCTTTTCACAAGATGTCAGTTGCTTTTCAAAGGTCACTTGTGTTGTGTCTGCATATTTCCAGACAATAGGCTGTAAATTCAAGCACTTAATGTTAACTCTTGTTGTTTTTCTCCCCACCAAATCAGTGTGAGATTTGTTATTGCTGCTCATTTGTTTTTTTTGCAGGGCTGACCACTTGGTTCAATATTCTATAGGCACAACCTCAGTAATTTAATATGGTTAAGTTGGAAAAGAAATGTTTTTCTGGGCTTTTCTCCCTAGGCTTTCAACAGGAGATTTTCATGCCCTTATCTGACAAGACCAGAGTGAAGGCCATTTACAAAAGTCCAATTAGGAAGACAAAGTCCCTCTGAGCCACCCACCCATCCCATTCCACAGATGAATGACTTAATTATTACCATTTCAAAGAAAAACCATTTATTTATTCACCGACATTTTAAAGATAAACATTAGATGAAGCTGGACTTAATTTTTGCTCATGGGATTTGAGATTTAAAAAAAATAACAGGAGAAAAAAGCCTTTAATGAGTCTTTGTAACATTTAAAACTTAAAGCGGCTTAGTACCAGTGGGAGCTAAAACTAATTAGAAATCAGAATTATATTCCCTCATCAATGTTAAAATAAATCCAAGGGAAAACAAAGAAGTGCTTTTGTAATTTAATTTTGTGCAATAACCTTAGTTTTTGTTATTTGCAACTGTGGGAGGTTTCTTTAAAAGAATGTTTAAGGCTGTATTTTGTGAAGAGTCAACAGTTTGCTAAATTTTGTGTAGAATGGGGACGAGTCCAAAGGACAGGGGAGAAGAGAGGGCATATGGGTGGGGTGAGGTCACAGCAGCGGCTCCAGACCTGTGTGGTTGGTGGGATGACTCAGAGAAGCCAGGCAGGAGCTGGATGTCAGCTGGGCCCTCGGGGGAGAGGAGACTTCCCCCTCCTACTCTCTGTGTTGCTGGGTGGAGTTCTCACCTCCCCCAAGGGGCGGCATGGAGGGGAGAATGCAGCCCTAGCAGTGGGGCAGGGAGGCTCCTATGAAGAGCGAGATAGCCACTTCTAGAAGTGGCTGTAGGACGGGAGGACCACTCCCTGGGCAGTTTGAACACACCTCAGGGAACTGAGAAGCTGCTGGTCTGATTGAGTCTGGGCGTGTCTGGGGGCCTTAGCTTCTGACTCAACCTCTCAGCACGGCCTATGACACATTGCCACCTACAGAAGGGAGCTGTCCCCTGTCACTCGGGAGGTGTTACCATCTACTGAACCTTGGCTATATGCCGGGCCCTGTATTAAATATACTCTATTATATTATCTCACTCAAAAATTCACAACAACCTTAGGGAGCAGGAATTTTATCCTCATTTTGAAACACCATAACTTATCAATTTATTCTCATTCCTTATTGACCGTACATTTTTATTCTGGTAAAATATACATATCATGAAATTTACCACTTTAAACCATTTTTAAGTGTACAATTCAGTGGAATCACATACATTCAGATTGTTGTGAAACCATCTACCACCACCCCTTGCCAGAACTTTTTCATCTTCCCAAACAGGCACAGTTTATCCATTAAACAAAAGCGCCCCAACCCCTCCCGGCCCCTAGTTAAACTTTATTCTACTTTCTGTCTCTATGATGTGCCCATTCTAGGAAACTTATATTAGTGGAATCATATAACACATGTCTTTTGCGTCTGGTTTATTTCACATGGTGTAATGTTTAAAGGCTTATCCATGTTGTAGTATCCCCATTTTTAAAATTATTTTTATTGCAATATTATTGCTATATAACACTGTGTCTTTTTTAATTTTTTTATTTTAAGTGTATTTTACTGATTATGCTATTACAGTTGTCCCAATTTTTTTCTCCTCTTTCTCCCCTTCCACCCTGTACCCCGCCTTCCAGCACCCTCCCCACTTAGTTCACGTCCATGGGTCACATATATGAGTTCTTTGGCTTCTCCATTTCCTATACTATTCTTAACCTCCCCTGTCTATTTTGTACCTACCATTTAGGCTTCTTATTCCCTGTACCTTTTCCCCCTCTTTCCTCTTCCTACTCCCCCACTGATAATCCTCCATGTGATCTCCATTTCTGTGATTTTGTTCCTGTTCTCATTGTGTGCTTAGTTTTTGTTTTTGTTTCTTAGGTTCAGTTATTGATAGTTGTGAGTTTGTTGTCATTTTACTGTTCATAGTTTTTGATCTTCTTTTTCTTAGATAAGTCCCTTTAACATTTCATGTAATAATGGTTTGGTGATGATGAATTCCTTTATCTGGGAAGCACTTTATCTGTCCTTCCATTCTAAATGACAACTTTGCTGGATAGAGTCATCTTGGATGTAGGTCCTTGCCTTTCATGACTTTGAATACTTCTTTCTAGCCCCTTCTTGGCCTGTAAGGTTTCTTTGGAGAAATCAGCTTATAGTGTTATGGGAAATCCTTTGTAGGTAACTGTCTCCTTTTCTCTTGCTGCTTTTAAGATTCTCTCCTTATCGTTAATCTTGGATAACCTAATTATGATGTGTCTTGGTGTGTTTCTCCTTGGGTCCAACTTCTTTGGGACTCCCTGGGTTTCCTGGACTTCCTGGAAGTCTATTTCCTTCTTCAGATTGGGGAAGTTTTCCTTCATTATTTGTTCAAATAAGTTTTCAATTTCTTGCTCTTGTTCTTCTCCTTCTGGCAGCCCTGTGATTTGGATGTTGGAATGTTTAAAGTTGTCCCAGAGGTTCCTAAGCTTCTCTTCATTTTTTTGGATTCTTTTTTCTTCATTCTGTTTCAGTTGGATGTTTATTTCTTCCTCTTGTTCCAAATCATTGATTTGAGTCCCGCTTCCCTGTACATTTTCCTTTATTTCACTTTGTGCGGCCTTCATTTCTTCCTTCAATTTGCGACTGAGCTCAATCAGTTCTGTGAGCATCTTGATTACCAGTATTTTGAACTCTGCATCAGATAGATGCTATCTCTTGTCTATCTATCTCTTGTTGTTTAGTTCTTTTTTCTGGAGTTTTGATCTGTTCTTTCATTTGGGTCATATTTCTTTGTCTTGGCACACCTATTACATTTTAAGGGGTGGAGATTTAGGTATTTGCTAGGGCAGGTCAATGCTCTTTGCTGCCTTGGGGCGCTGTTTGTGGGGGAGGGGTCAGAGAGGGAACAATGCCACTTACTCATCTCTTGTCCCACTCCCTGTCACTTCTCTCCTTTCCACAAGTGGATTGTGCCCTTTCAGGTGCTGACTCACGTGTGGGTGGGTTTGTGTATGTTTTAGGACCCTGTGAGCCTCTCCAATGTGCTCTCAGACTCTCATGTGAGACTGGGAGTTTCCCCCACTGGTGCAACCCCCACAAATTTTTTACAGACATGGATTTCAAGTCTGTAATTTCCTGCACTGAAACCCTGGGTTTCGTGGTCTGTCTTGATCCCCCATTCTTCCTCCTGGCTTATCTATGCACAAATGTGGAACCACGTGGTCCGCTAGCTGCCATCTCACCTGTGTGGTCTGCCTTGCTGGGCATCCTGTCTACCTGGGCTGCCCGTCTCTGCCCCTCCTACCAGTCTGGGTGAATGTTTCTTTAACTCCTTGGTAGTTGGATTTTCATGCAAATTATTTTCTGACAGTTCTGGTTGTTCCTTGTTTTTAAATTGGTTGTTATCCTTCTTTTGGTTGTTCGAGGAAGCAAAGCATTTTTGCCTACACCTCCATCTTGGCTGGAACCCCCAACAAATCCACATTGTGTAAGTTTAAGGTGTACAGTGTATTGCATAGTATTCCTGTTTTAAAGACTAGGAAACAAAGAATTACATGAAATAACTTGCCCAGGACCATAAGGGGAGTAAGTGGCAGGGGAGGAATTGAAACCTGGGGATGTAACCTTCTTAATATCCATGCTCTTAACTGTCCTAGACACAATTGTTTCCCCCACCACAGATCATAGACCACTACGACAGAATCACCTTGAGTGCTTAAAAATGGTTTCTGGCCTCCACCCTAGTCCTCCTACATGATAATCTTTGTATTTTTAACAAGCTCCCAAGTTTATTCTTATATAAATGAAAGTTACTAGTATATATTTCACTGAGGACTGATGGTGCTAGAAATAATGAAATTATAAGGAACTCAAGGGTAGATGATCTCACTAAAAGGGAGAAATGAGTAAACAAGCCTCCAGGAGTTCTCAAAGCCTACGTAATCTATTGGACTCTCCTGGAATTATTTCCAGCGTGTCCACCCATATCTTTGTGGTCTCATGACATCCTTTTTATGAAATGAAAATGTAAACCTCTTATAGGTATGCCATATTTTTTATTCCCATTTTTATGGATCAGGTCAATGTGTATTATGTATGAAAAACCAACTAGCTTATCGTCAGTGCTCTGGAAATGTAGCTTCCTGATGTGAGGAATAAGAAGATACCAATGCTGAGTTTTGATGCTTGACAAACCAAAGCACAATGTAGCCAAAAGACATATCATATTCAGTGGGACTGAAAACTCACCTTCAGGAAGACTTTCACCTTGAAATATGGTGATATGTGGAACAGATGTTTTAATTTGCCTAAGATAATTTGCATAATCAATTTAACATGTGGCTTATTAAAACTGCCAAAGAGCAGGTGACAATATGGAATTAATATGATTACTAATTTGACACATCATTGAGATTAATTTGACCCCTCCTGGTCTCAGAATACCCAGAGGTCTTTATAGACGGGAAGAGTGTGCTATGAGATGCCATATGCAGCCATACAAAATCCACCATAAATGAAGCAACCTCTTTGTTCAGTCTGGTCTCATGCAGCTACTCCTTTCAAACTCTCTTCTAAGTTGAAAAGAAGCAATGAATGAATATTGAGGGAGACCTCTGATTTTGAGTGTTCATGACTTTATGAAAAGTAAATTGATCTATCTCTTCTCCAGTACTATAAAAATACTGCCTTCTCAGTGGTCTGTTGATTTATCCTTGATCCCAGACCCAAAGAGATAGTGTTTTTGAGAACCTATGGTGAAAATCCGTGAAAGTTGTTCGCTTTAAGTCTATAGAATCAAAATAAGGGATTTAATATTATACATAGGTTTGATTATAGTAGTAAATTGTTGGAAACAATAGAAATGTTTGATAGGATTGGTTAAATAAAGTACATATGACAATAGAATGCTGTGCAACGATTTAAGTGATGTTGGGAAAGTATATTTAATACATGTTTGTGATATATGACACAAATAACTCATGTTACAAATTAGTAGATGCACTATAATTTCATTTTTGTAAAGAAAATCTTGGGATATGCATCTTTGTTTCACATGTCCTCCTGCCTCCTTAAAACATAGCCAATAACTTTAAGTGCAAATTTTTATATCCACCAGACAAATGACTTGCTTCTTTAGAATCA
>VMDR010024715.1:0-14853 GCA_007922815.1 Macrotus californicus | reverse complement strand
GGAAGGAAGGAAGGAAGGAAGGAAGGAAGGAAGGAAGGAAGGAAGGAAGGAAGGAAGGAAGAAAGAAAGATCTAAAGCTTGACAGGAGAAGCCCGGCCTATGAATGGCTTGTATTTGTGCATGGTTTTCTGGTTCTGTTTAAGGAGAGGAAACTCTCTTTCTGCTGACTGAGGCGTGGAGACCGTGTGGAGAGAGACGAAGGATGGGAAGAAAGAGGACAGGCTGGATGGGCTGATACCCCAGGAAAGAGCTCAACAGAGGAGAGATGCTAGGCTTTGAAGGGACTCTGATAATTCTGAAACAAAAGGGATGTATAAGCCTAAGGGTAGAAAGAGGGAAACTGAAGAAATGCACATTTCCTAGTGAAGTAGGAGCAGGGGTAGCCAGTTAGGGCGCTATTTGTCAGTATATGTGTCAATGGCCCAGGCTTTCTTGGGAGACGAAATTAAGTGCACAATGTAAATAATAAAAGGTTAAATTTTGGTTTTCTATCCATTTGCCTATTTTTGGCTATTTTTTCATGTATGAAGTTGTGCAACTACTCCTTTTCTAACAATTTAGGAGGACTTCCAGCAAAAATGATTGAAGCAGACTATTTGGCCTTGCTAAGGTAAAAGCTACTTTAAAAAAACTCATCATTATTTTTATATTAATTATTTTTGTTATTTAAGAATTATTTTTCAAAAATACTGTATTCATTTTTTTAACATTTCATCATTGGAATTAGGGTCCATCATATAGTTGATAGCATATCACTGACTTTCTTGGTAAAATAACTGTTATTTGAAGACAGATGGTGTCTTATGTCGCCTTAGTTCACATGGGTTGCCATAACCAAAGACCTCAGAGGGCTGGGTGGCTGAAACACTAGAAATTTATTTTCCTACAGTTCTGGAGGCTGTGAGTCCCACATCAGAGTACCAAACAATCTGGTTTCTGGTAGGAGCCCTCTTCCTAGCTTGCAGATGGCCACCTTCTCGCTGTGTCCTCACGCGAGCCTTCCTCTGTGGGCACATGGAAAGAACTCTCTGGGGGTTCTACAAGGACACTAATCCTATTGGATTCAGGGCCCCACCCTTATGACCTCATTTAACCTTACCTCCTTATAGGCCTTATCTCCAAATACAGTCACACTAGGGGTTAGAGATTCAACACAGGGATTTTGAGGATGACATAAACATTCAGCTCATGAAGACGGCACCCTAGATTCCATTAAGTGTTATATTCTTAACAATCTTAACCTTAACAAGCCATCACCAAGAAGTACTTCCATCTTTCACAGGAGCTTCAGGTTAAATATTTTGTCTCACCTATTTTTGAATTTTTTAAAATCATTCTTACTAGATTATGATAAAACCCTGTGAATGTTAAAAATGGTATTTATAATTTTGAATTAGAAATAATAGACTATGTCTCCTTATAGGCTTAGCTCTGAAAAAACAAGCACAGTCATAAAAGGGAGTATGAAAACTGAAATAATTAAACTTTTCAAAACAGTCTGGTTTATTCTGGGCACAGACTTAATAACTCCTGCTGCTAGGAGAAGTACAATTTATTGCCGCAAGAAAGCTTGAAATGTCAAGCATATTCTGACAAAATACACGCAAGCTGTCTGCAAATTAGACCATTCTTTCAACTGCTGTATTTCCTGCTTCTGTGCAGCCTTCATAATTGTGGCACTTCGAAGTGAAAGCTCCGTGTGTGATGTACACATTCCAACCCTCCCCTGAGTTGGTTTTCTGTAGTTATTAATCAGATGCGCATTGCTGCAGACAGTGGAGGGGATTACAAGATCCAAGCCATGAGGAGCTCAGGATGAATGACACAGAGGTAGCACTGAAGTGCACACACAGCAAGGAGATGGCGTCGGGAGCTCTGGTTCAAAAAGGTGGGCAGAGGGCCAGCGCCTGAGGACTTCAGGGAGGTCACAGGTGCAGCAAGCCTTTTCCAGCATCCAGACCACAGCTCGGAGCCCAGAGGCCTAAGAGCGGTCAGCACAGATGTCACCACACTGGTTGATCCAAAGCTGACTCCTATGATGACCTGAAAGTCCTTTTCCTCCTACTTTAGGTAGGATTCCAAAAGATGTAGTTGTCTGAATTTTTTTAAGCCCAAAGCCAACCCAAAGCAGCAAGTTTGACAGTAGAAGAGCTTACCGGAGACAGAGTGAGAAGTGGTTGCCAACAGCAGGGTAGGACAGTCCAAACCTGGTGTCTGTGAGTGGGGTGCAGACACTCTGGGGTGCAGTCCTGGGGTGCAGGACTCAGTTAGTCCTGGGGAGCATCGCTGCTCTGTAATATTTTGTCATAATTAACCCCTATGTTATCAATAAAAAGGTATTCATTATAGGCAGTTTAGAAAGACGTAAAAAGTATGTGGTACAGGTTAGAAGGATTTCCATAAAAGTGATTAAAATAAATAATACTTTGGTACTAAAAAGGATCAACCTCTGCTTTTTCTAATGGTAAATTGTGTAGCACAGGCTTTTATTTAGTTAGTCTAAATTTACTAATATATTTTATTGATTATGCTATTACAGTTGTCCCAATTTTTCTCCCTTTGCCGCTCTCCACCCATATATCCCATTCCCTCCAGCAATCCCCCCTTCTTTAGTTCATGTCCATGGGTCATGCATATAAGTTCTTTGGCTGCTCCATTTCTTGCACTGTTCTTAACATCCCCCTGCCTATTCTGTAACTACCTATTTGTACCTCTTAATCCCTGTACCTTTTCCCCCATACTCCCCTTTCCCCCTCCTAACTGGTAACCATCCAAATGATCTCTATATCTATGATTCTGTTTCTGTTCTGCTTGTTATCTTAGTTTTTAGATTCAATTGTTGGTAGTTGTGAATTTCTTGCCACTTTAATGTTTATAGTTTTGATCTTCTTTTTCTTAAATAAGTCCCTTTATCCTTTCATATATAACGGCTTGGTGATGATGAACTCCTTTAGCTTTACCTTGTCTGGGAAGCACTTTATCTGCTCGTCCATTCTAAATGAGAGCTTTGCTGGATAGTAATCTAGGTTGTAGGTCCTTGATTTTCATCACTTTGAGTACTTCTTGCCAGTCCCTTCTAGCCTGCAGTTTCTTTTGAGAAATCAGCTCACAGTCTTATGGGAACTCCTTTATAGGTAACTATTTGCTCTTCTCTTGCTGCTTTTAAGATTCTCTTTTTTAAAAAAAGATTTTATTTATTGATTTTTAGAGAGAGGGGAAGGGAGGGCAAAAGAGAGGGAGAGAAACATCAATGCGTGGTTGCCTTTCACACACCCCCAACTGGGAACCTGGCATGCAACCTAGGCATGTGCCCTTGATTGGGAATTGAACCAGTGACCCTTTGGTTTACAGGCCGACACTCAATCCACTGAGCCACACCAGCCAGGGCTCTCTATCTTTAACCTTTGGCATTTTAATTATGATGTGTCCTGGTGTGGTTCTCTTTGCATCCACCTTGTTTGAGACTCTCTGTGCTACCTGGATTTTCATGTGTATTTCTTTCACCAAATTAAGGAAGTTTTCTTTCAATATATTTTCAAATAATTTTTCAATTTCTTGCTCATTCTCTTCTCTTTCCAACACCCCTATGATTTGAATGTTGGTACACTTGAAGTTGTCCCAGAGGCTCCTTACCCTATCCTCATATTTTTATTCTTTTTTCCTCTTGCTATTCTGATGGAATGTTTTTTTCTTCCTTATGTTCCAAATCATTGATTTGATTCTCAGTTTCATCATTCCACTGTTGATTCCCTGTAAATTTTTCTTTATTTCATTTAGTCTAACCTTTATTTCTGCCTGGTTCTTTTTTATGCCATTGCAGTATCCAATGATTCCTTGAGCATCCTAATAACCAGTGTTTTGAACTCTGTGTCTGATAGATTACTTATCTCCATTCTGTTTAGTTCTTTCTCTGGAGTTTTATTCTCTTCTTTTATTTGGGCCATATTTCTTGGTCTTCTCACTTCGCCTCCCAATGTTTGTTCCTATGTGTTAGGTAGAGATGCTTTGACTCCCTGTCTTAGTAGCCTGGCGTAATGTAAAAAAGCACACCTGTAACTTGGATGGGGCGGAGCCTTACATAATCGCCAGGGTGGAGCAACCTGTGTGAACCAGGTGATGGAGTCTCAGACATGGTGCCACTGCTTTGTGCCTGTGTGGGAAGGGATCAGAATAGGAACAATGGCCTCTGCCTTACCTTTGGAGTTTTATCTGGAAGCCAGCTGTCCCCTGGCACTCGTCCTGATGTCAGACACTTCAGTTTCTCCCGGTATGCCACTTTTCCTTTCAAGCTGCTGCGCCAGTGCTGGAGCCCAGAGGGAGTCTGAGTAAGTCCTAAGTCCACTGCAGGCCCTTTAAGAGGAGACACCCAAGAATCCTGAAGTTCCTTCCTCTGCCCTAACCCCCGGTGTTTTTTACCGCCAGATGTTATGGGAACTTATCTTTCTGGCACTGGAACCTGGGCTGTGTGGTCTGGTGTGAGACTGGGACTCCTTGCTCCCGAGATATTTCTCCTGATTTATATGCACCACACATGGGTGTAGAGCGTGCTCATTCCGCATCCCCGCATCTCTCCTACTCGTGTGAATGAGTGTGACTTCTTTAATTCCTTGGTTGTCAGACTTCCATACAGCTCAACATTATGACAGTTCTGGGTGGTTATTATTTTGTAGTTTAGTTGTAATTTTTGCTGTGGTTGTGTGAGGTAGGCAAGCTGTGTTTACCTATGCCTCCATCTTGACTGGAAGTCTAAAGTTGGTCTAAATTTTGAGTTGAGTGCCCATTTATTTAGAATAGGAATTCTCCAACTAATACAAGAGGTGGCACACTCTAATACCATCCACCCACTGCATGCAGTGGGAGCTCAGAGAGCTGACTGGCTTCTAGAACTTGTGACCAAGGGACTGATCCCCTTGGAGATGGGCTTCACCTGTTTGTCCAGGAGCAGTACACTGTGGGGAGGTGCATGGCAGAGGGCCAAAGCCTCATTTCCCCAGACTGAAGGAGCAAAAAACAGAGTTTACAATACTTCCAGTACCATGTTGATATTTTACAGTGTCCTCCTCAGTTTTTACATCATGAGATTATAATCCAGAGACATTTTATAATCAGAGAGCATTCACCATCAGTATCACCCCCAATGGTTAATACTCCAGAGGTATGGGAAGTATAGGTAATAAAATTCTAGGTGGTACGAAAATAAACTTTTTGTATAGTACCCAAAATGGCGAATTGGGAAGCAGAAATGTTCTGTGGGTTTTATGGTTAAATGCTGCTTACCTCTAGGGTGCTGGGGAAATCATTTCCTGTGTTTTACTTGTGTTAGAGCTGACATTAAATGACTTTTTTCCTGTTAGCATTTGACCAACTCACACCATCTCCTTTTAGAGTATTTTAATTTTCTCCAATAATGCACTAAGTGAATTCTTTCTAATTAAAGTGGCTCTTTAACACTGGTAATTTCTAGGGAAGGGAAAGCCTCCTGAGTTTTCAATTTTTCTCATTAAGTATGGAAGCTGCCACTCCCATAGTAGAACTACAATCATTAATCCACTTAGAATGCCAGAAGAGTATTAAATACACTTTTCAGAACATTGTCTTTATACTGTATAGTGGTTGTCAATATGAGAGTAGTAACTGGTTATAAGCTATTAACAAATTTTGAGCCTTGGCTGGTGTGGCTGACTGGTATGGATTGTGTGGTGTGGCTGGTGTGGGTTGAGTGCCAGCCTGCGAATCAAAGGGTGGCTGGTTCGATTCCTAGTCAGGGCACATGCCTGGCTTGTGGGCCAGGTCCCTGGTTGGGGGCTTGCGAGACACAGCCACACATTATTATTTCTTTCCTTCTCTCCCTTCCTTCCTTTCTAAAAATAAATAAATAAAATCTTAAAAAGGATTTTTTTTAATTTGCTTTGAAACATTGTTATAAGCTCAATTTTGCCATTGTCACTGCAGAGGCTGAATGACCTTGTAATACAGCTTCTAAAAAAAAGACAACAATGTCGATGAATTCCTATTTTAAATGAGATGCTACCCAAATCACAAAAGACATACATACTAAGGGAGCGTAGAAGTCTGCAGAAATGTTTGACTTTGCTGGGATGCAGCCCACTGGATGAGGATGAGGTTGGAAAGGGGAACAGAGTGGACAGGCCTTCCCGATTTCCTGTCCCTTTAAGGTAAGGTGAGGATGGGCAGCCCAGAAGGTGGCCCCAGAAGTGCATCTCCGTCTCTCAGTGGGTCTCTTCCGGTTACTAGAATCACTGAGCTGTGATGGATCTACGACATACCACTTTCTAACCACATTGGCCTGGCCAGACCAGCGTCACAGAGAGAGGCAATAGGTCTGCAGACCCAGATGTCGTCCCAGAGATGCTCCTACTTACGTGCTCACGGAAAACCAAAGTCCTGCCTCAGTTGATTATACCCACACTGCTGTGCTCTCTGACCAAGCTATGCTGTTGTGCTCACATAGGCTTGCAGGGTTTTGTGTTATTGATATATAAATAAACATATACACGTGTGTGTGTGTGTGTATAAGCATTTGAGATCCTAGACTCCCTCATTGATAATGAACATTCCTTCCCTTTAACTTTTTACTGGTACTAACTCTGTTCAACTCTTTACTGGTGATAACTCCAGCAATACTTGGTATTCTTCCCAGCAAGAAAATTTTTCATACATGCGAGTATATATACACACACAAACACATTTTATGTGTGTATATGTATATATGCCACATTTTGCTTCTGTCAACAAAATTGTATGAAAACAATAACCAAAAATATCCCAAATTCTGTTAACTTTTGTAAACATCCTTTATTACTAAACATGGCAGTCTGTTCTTTCACTGTCCTTGAACTTCTGGTTCTGAGATTTGTTTCTTACCTAAGCCTATTTTCCCTGTGCTCTCTTTGATGCTAATGTGGCATTTGATCTACTTTTCTATTGCTTTGTATGCTCCATCACACAACAGTGAAGAGAACGTTTATGGCAGGTGCACTCTACCTCCTGTGGTAATGTTATTCCAGCTCACTCTCGTGGCTCCGCCTGGGGCCCAGGGCCCCTTCCCAGGCCAGTCTGCGCTCCGCTGTTTGGATTTTGTGCTGACCCTTCTGGGGCTGCCTTATGCCTTTAGATGTTAGTGAAAGAGAAGAGTTGGCTGGCCTGGCCTGGTCTTTTCTCACCTTTGCAATGTAAGCCAGCATGTTAGGCATTTCGTGCAGCTGTGGATATTAATACTATGCCACAGATTACGGTTTTAAAAATAAATATGCAGCCAAGTTTTAAAAGTATTAGCTACAGAAAATTATAATTTCATTTAGAACCAGAAGTAGGAATTGGCACCCAAGCTCTTTATTAGACTGCTTACTGTCCGTCACTTCATGCTTTTCCAGGCTCAGTCTATGCTGAGCGATGGGTTGAGGGACTGTGATAGGAGAAATTCAAGTCTGGCGTAGACTATTAGTGCTTCAAAGTTAGGTGGTGCTTTTGGGATGTTACAGCACACTTTCATGTGAAATCAGAGCCTTAAGGAGGAAAGGGTACCTTCTTTATCCTTAAGAGAAAGTAACAGTTGCCTAGAGAAGCTAAGTGACTTGCCCATGGTCACACTGCCAGTGACAGATCTGGGCCCAGGTGTCTTTCTCCCAGGACAGTGGTTTTTGATCACAATAAAATGCTCTGAGTCCTACTTTTGAAGTTTTATTTGTGAGGTTTAAATATATTTTATTGGTGTTTCAGTTTTCAAATTGTGCATTTTACTGACTGACCATAAATAAATACACTCCCGTGTGCCTACTCTCGGTACTCACCACTTCACTTCTGACAGTCTGATCACCAGGTGTCTGGGGGTTTTGTACACATTAGGCGATTTTGCAGCACCAGTTGGGTGTCCCACAATTTAACGCAATCCCGACACCATCTACCTGGAGGTAGCCTCAGATCCTATTGCCGTCGGTATTTAGCTAGTTTTTAATAAAGGAAAGGGGAGCAAAGGGAATTAGACACTGAGCTTAATAAACTGGGGAGCACAAGCCTGTTTGCTTCACCAGGAAGCCACAGCTTTACCCCCAGGTGATAATAGCATTGCTCTGCCTAGAGGATTAACACTCTTCCCAGCCCACCCCCAGCACTGGGTTGTTGGGAGGTAGAAGGGGAGGTGCTGGCCCATAGAGGCCTGTCGGTCTAACTAGGGGATGGGCCTATTCAAAGCCCACAAAAACTTGGGAAGTTCATTGGCCAATTTGAAAAAGCACTTGGTCCGTTCCCAACCCAAGCTCCTGGTTATAACCCCAGGGGAACTAAGAGCTCTCTCTCTCTCTCTCTCTCTCCCTCTCTCTCTCTCTCTCTCTTTCTCTCTCTTTCTCTTTTTGTGACCCTCACTCACCCCATGCACTGGCACATCTCTCTCCGTAGCCACGAGGCTTTAGCAGCCAGTGGCCACGTGGACTCCAGTGCAGGCTCCAGGCAAGAGACCGAATACCTCAGCACTGGAGTGGATTGCAGTAGGTACACAAGCTATGCGAGCCAGATGCTGGACTGAACTGAGCGTTCATATGGCACAGGATCTCTGGACATGGACTCCGTTTCTGGCCCTGATTTCCTATGGTGGGATAAAGAGAGATGGGAAATTGGAAACCCAGGGGGCAGCTTCTATTTCTACTTGAAGAAACCATTTTGCCTCACCACTATCTCCCACATGTGGGTCCTTCCTTGTGATCTCGTGGAAGAGCCTAATTTCCACGGAGAACAACACTACAAGTTAAGGGCTCAGTCCCACAGGACCGCCTTCTCCCTACAGTCACGAATCGTAACTCCTGTTACATCCCCTGTGCTTCTGACCACACGGCTGACTTCCTGACTAGTCGTGTGTTCCCATAACCCCACCTCGGGTTCTGTTAACCTGTAGAGCAGCTCACAGAGAACTCAAGAAAACATTTTATTTATGAGATTACTGGTTTATTTTGAAAAGATAGAACTCAGGAACAGCCAGATGAATGAGATGCATAGTGCAAGGTCTGGGCCTCTTCCAGGTCCCAAGCTTCTGTCCCCTTGGAGTTTGAGGTGTACCAACTTCCTGACACAGGGATGTATTCTTGTCCATCAACTTGGAACCTCTCCAGACCTGTCCTGTTGGGTTTTTATGGAGGCATGATTGAGTAAAGCATTGATTCGCATTTGAACTTAACCTCCAGCCCCTCTCTGGCATTCTGGACATGGGCCTGTCAGTCAAACTCTGTAATCAGGAGGTTGGCAACCAGCACCCTCCTTAGGGGCTTTATAAAGGTCACTGCATTGACATACACTCAAGTGTAATGAAAAGGGACTTGTCGTTTATTAACAAAAGACACCCATTTTGCCTTTCTGCTCTGGAGCTATTTCAGGAACTGAGGGAAAAATGAATATAACAGGGGATGATGTCCCTGTGGCTCTTAATGGGATATTATAAGCGTTTTAGGAGCTGTGTGCCAGGAACAGTGGACAAAGACAAAATATATATTTCTTCTTCCAAATCAGAATATAAATTAGTGTGTAGCTCTCATGCCAAAATGCATAAGAAAAATATGGAGGAACCTCCACTGAGAACAATTATTAAACAAGAAAATTGGGGAAGAAAAGCAAAAGTAGAAATTGCTAAGCATTTCAGAAAGAGTTTTTCAAAGTTCAGCTACTCACTTTCCTTCTGGATCTATTTGCACGTGGTTATAACCTTTATATATTACAAACATGTTTTCATGACCAAAATTGTTTAAGTTTAAATATTTCCTATTCGTTCACCTGAGGAAGATGATTGGGCACCTGCTGTGTGCCAGGTTGTGTTCAGGGTGGTGGGTGTGTACATCAGTGAACCCAAAAAAGACTTGATTTCATGGTGTTTACCAACCAGTTGGGGGAGACAGTCAATAAACAGCTGTAGCAGGTTGTTGAAATGGAATTCTTTCTTGTTTTCATTTCTTGCACAGTAGTGCAAAAATACAACAATGCTAGTCCGCATATACTCAGGAAAGAGGAAGCTGCCCCGGTTATGTTGACAGAGGAAATGTATATGGAGCTGGATAAACAGAAGAGGGAACAAATGAGATAGAACCACAAAGGCAACTGCAACTGCCACCCTGTGTTGGGGCAACAAAGAGAGGAGAACAGGTTATCAGAACCTAGATGCTCAGAGCAGGAGTACCAGAGCTGGGACCCAGACCCTGGGGACTCAGAGAAACCCAGACATCCGAGAAGGGGATGCTGACTGGCTAGTATGGATTGCTGGGGAGCTCATACAAGTTGGGATGCAGATCTGGTCAGGGTGCTGCTTGGCCGGTGCAGGTATCTCATAGGCCTGTGCAAAAGGGCTGTTTCTGGGAGAGTGGAAAAAACTTAGGAACTAACTGCTTCCAGAAACTGATGCTGCTGCCTGGGTGAAGGGTTGTTGCCGGGTAACAGGCAGAAGCGGAAGCAACCAGAAAGGCCTGGTCCCTTCTCCCTCCTCTGGCCTTCCAGGCTCCCTTTGATGGGCTGTGTGTGCAGAGTCCCTTGGCAAAGAGGAAATATTTGCAGAGCCCTCAGCCCACAATACAAAGCAGTGTGGAGAAAGGAGTAGAGGGACCCTAGCTTAACAACACGCACAGTCCCCAAGACATTAGGTGGCAATTACTCTCACATTCTGAAATTTGCTAGAATACCCCAACAGGCCTTCAGAAGAGACTGAAATCTGTTGTTTTTAAAAATTGTACTAAAATATGCATAACATAAAATTTACCCCAAACTCAGGTCTTCATTCCAGGGTTGGTTTGTGACAATGTTTTCATCAGTCTGTAGTGGTATGAGAAAATTAGAGTTTAGTCAGTTTTTTATAAAGCTAAATTTCATTCCATTTTAAAGGACTGCTTTATTAAAGTTAGACGTTACGGCATCCCAGCTTTCATAGGGGTAAAGTGTGCATTTATTTACGTACCAACGGTGACAATAAAGAATAGGGTTTAAATGTGTGTGTGTGTGTGTGCGCGTGTGTGCATGCACACGATGGTCCAGCCTTCAGGTGAAGAGTCAGCTGATCCTTCCAGTTTTCCAAATGTCCCTTTGAGATTGTTTGGGTTTGTGAAACCCACAAGAGTGGGAACTCCTGGACTATAAGGTAAGAGCCTAAACTTGAGGTGAGGCGCAGAGAAAGTGATGAGGAGATACCCAAGAGGAGCGAGATGCAGGTGGGGTCTGTAGGACAAGGTACCTGACAGTCCAGGTTTTACTGGACTTCCTGAACCTCAAAAATACAGTCAGATTGTTTTTAGTAATAACCCCATGAGCATCTCTTGTAGGTCAATTGTATTGTAAATGCTTTATGAACTATACCAGCAATTTTCAACCTTTTTCATCTCAAGTCATACATAAACTAACTACTAAAATTCTGCAGTACATGAAAAAATATATTTTGCCAATGTGACAAAAAATAGCTATGGTTTTGACTGATTTACAAAAAATAATAATAGTAATTGCTGACCATTTTTGCTCCAAAGTGACTTTTTAAAAAATCTGGTGCTGCCCTGGCTGGTGTGGCTAGTGGGTCACATGCTTGCTACCCACCCTTGCCATTCTTGTCATTATTCTTATGCATTACTCTTGCATTAAGCTGTAGCTTCTTGAGAGTGGGGACTGCCCATCTGTTGCTCCTCTCCTAGCTACGAAAGCAGCTGTTGCCCGGTTGGCGCTCAGTCCATGTGTCTTGAATTGAATTGAATTATGGTAGAGCTCTAATAGCTGCACGTGGCTACCTGTTCTCTAGTGCTCATGTACAGGGGTTAGATGCTGGTGACCCTTGATGTTCTAACCTCATCCCTTCTTTGACTCTGCACTATCTTTTTACACGTAGTACACTCCCATGGCCCTAACTGCCAAGTCTGAGGTTGATGGATGACTTTTAAATGATCTCTAGTCCAGCTTGTTCTCCTGAGCTTCATGCTCATCTTGGTTGTCCATCCAATACCATAGAAATGACATATGCCACCCTGAACCTTCTCGCTGACGTAACTCTGATGGTGAACGAGAACACCATCCAAACAGCCAGCTTTTCAATTCTCTCCTTTCCTTCATACTGTAGACATTTACTGAGCAATCTGTAAATTGAAATACTGAACCAAGACTTGGTGATCATAGGATACACTGTCCCTCTCTGGAAAATGCTTAAATCCATTACAGAACATAAGGAATATATACAAATAGCCGTGCCATTATGTAAGATATGTTTACTGATTAGTATAACATTTCAAAGTCAGTTACCAATATCTAGTCCTTCTTTATTCCTTTTCCTGCAGACGCTTAAATCTTAAGTGACTTTATATGATATATTCACGTGCATTCCAATGGAAGGGTTTAGCAGATTTTGTATACGGTCATTACCAAAGTTTTCTTCTGTTTGCCTTTTATTCTCTCTACCACTTTATTTTGGGACGGCTGTACATCTTACTGTATCAGCCATATTATTATCATCACCACACCCTCTTCAGTGTGCTCTTTGCCTTAACTCTTCATCAGTCACTCCTACTAATTTGATCTCTTCTCCTTAATATTTCTTGTATTTGTCCTAATGTGCTTAATATGCTTTGTCTGAAATATTTAACGAGGTTTTTTTCTCTGTCTTCATTGTGAGCCTGGCCAGGCAAAACCAGTCTTCACCATTGCCACAGAAGATTTTTAAAACCCAAGTCAAATTTTGTCATTTCTCTTGGTGAAATAGTTCAGTGGTTCCCCATGATGTTCGGGATAAAAACCCGAACTTCTCAGAATGCTAAACTAGGCCCTATGTGGTCTGCCTCCCACCCACTCTCCCAGGCTCTTGTAGCGTCATTGTCTTCCCTTCCTCCTTCCCTCCCAGCCAACTGTATAGTTAAGAGTGTGAACTCTGGACTCAGTTTTCTGGGTTCAAATCCGACCTCCGCCACTTACTAGCTACATAACCTTGGAAAGTCACTCATGGTCTCTCTGCCTTGTTTTCTTATCTGTGAAATAAGGGACACAGTAGTTCCTATTTCATATAATAATTTGGTTGATTCAATGATCTCATATACATTAAATGCTAATAGTGACCTGGTTGATAGTAAATAATTAGTATATGTTTGTGTGTTGTGTTTTGGTTTTGCTATTATTGTTGTTAATCCACTTGAAGTTATTTTTTGCATATGCTCTTTCCTATGCTTGGAGCCACCCACACCACCTTTACCTGACTCACCTCTAGTGTTTCCTGAGCTTCAGCTGGGATGTCAGCCTCTCGGGGCAGTTAGTTCATTTAGGCCCCGATGCCTGAAGGAAAGGTGCACAGACAGCTGAGTGGGCTGGAGACAGTGGAACACCTAGATCAGGCCTTGGAAGGGTGATTGCAAATGCAGAGCCTTCCATTTTGGGACGGGCATGGTTGCTGTGTAAACAAATGTACCTCCTGTATGATTAGGACAAGCTCTGCAAATGCATGAGGAAAAATGCAATCCTTCAGCTAATAGCTCCTTCAAAACCCTTCTTAAATATTCTTTGCCAAAATTCAGCCTTTGTGGCTCACAGTGGTGCAAATCATACCTCTGCGTATGATTGAGAAATGACTGGAGTTTAAAGGAGTATGTATATTCCAAAGACCAGGGAGCTTTGTAAGGCACACTCAGGTCATTGATTCTTAAATAGAGATGCAGATTGAGGTGGGGTAGGAGGCTGGGTCAAGTTGGGGAAAGCCACATACACCCCCACCATCCAGAGAGTCATTGCACTTAATAAGAGGTACAGTTGGCAGCAGTGAGGCACACACACAAAGGATGAGAGGCACAGGAAAGACAGTTCAGCACGGCGATCAGATTAGGGCCCACCTGCCTCACTTACAGATGAGGAATCCGGCCCGAGGTTTTACAGGAGGGGCTATTCCTACCTACCAGGCATCTCTGCAGACCTCATGTAGTTACCCCCAAGACCTCTGCATTACAAAGTGCCTTTTGGCATACAAGGTCTTTTTTTCCTTTTCCTTTTTTGAGAAAAAGAAAAGCTTTTGACAGGTCTCATGGCAGACCCACTCTGTGATGAAAAATGAAAAAATAAACGTGGACGGGAAGAATAGGAGCCCTTGTCCGAGGGACATGGAAGTAGCTGACGGTTTGAGCAAATACCGAGCAGAGCTGCAATGATTTAGCACAATTTAGTAATATCGTCTTTAGAAAGTAGTACATGTAATGAAGCTGCTATATTCTGAGTTGACGTTCTGTGCTTGTAATTTTTCCAAGAGCAAAATGAAACCATTCGATGTAATTTTAGGGGGAGAAGTACTGTACATGTTACAGAAAGCTTAGGAATTAATTCAGAAATTGCTCTTACAGTTCTCACATTCACTCCACGTCGTAACAGTTCTCTCTAATTGCTTCTTCTCTGGGTGGCATGTGCCTAGGTTCAGAGATCAACCTGGGCTGTGGCTGGTTCAGTATTTTTATTATGTAAAGTGACATTTACTGTTTTTTTTTTTTTCTTAATAAGGCCTGCATTTTCTGCAAAGACTCCTGCAGAGCAGCTCATCATGTGAAGGACCTTGCTATTTGATTTTAGGCTACAACTTTTCATGTACACTACCCATTGAGAAGGTCATGAACGTCAACTGTCATTCTCTGAAAGTGGAAACTGCCATGAATCACAAAGACAAGAAGTAATTTTCCTGTAATCACAAGATGACTCAGGTTAGTTGCTTTCAGCCATTACTGCAGTTTTAATAATATGAGGGTTTGGGGCACTGTGCATGTTCAGGAAACCTGATTAGTCCCAATTCCTATAATTTTATGGCAATGATATAAAGTTGGGACATACTTATAGATAGAGAGCAGGCTGACAGCTCTGGGGGTGGGG
>VMDR010024714.1:0-14855 GCA_007922815.1 Macrotus californicus | reverse complement strand
TCTGAAACACTTAGGAATAAAAGTTGTTGTTGAGGGTGGCTCTTAAACACCACACTACTCATACCATTTGTTAAAGGAAATTGACAAAACAGGAAGAAATAGGGAATAATATACAGTTACTAAGGTAATTATAACATTAATTTAAATAAACATTTCTAGTCTCATATCTATGAAATCCTGAATGTAGTTTTCAGTATGATACAGAAAATGAAGTACTGTTTTTAAATGACAAAGTTCAAATAGTATACATATACCAAAGCCTCTATTTGAGAGTTTTTATTCTCTTGAAATTATATATAATGTCATTGATATCTGTGATTTATATAGTTGAGATTTCTTTAAGTTATACCAACACTTCCATTATCTATTCTCTTCATTTGTTCTTAAGTTACAGTGAAGTTTTACTATATTTCCTTTTTAGAGTTATGCCTTCCCATCCCAGTATTTTATTGGGAATAAACTTTTTCATCTTTTGCTTTGGAATTATGTCCAAAGTGTGCACATTAGGTTCATTACCAAAAGTCTTGATGCAGAGTTTTGACTGTGTGTGACAGTGTTTGTGAAGTTGTTAATAAAGCACTTGCTAAATCTGGTTACCAGTAATCAGTACAGTAAGTAGCTCTTAGAATCATGTGTGTTCTTGGATGTTTTGTGCAGCACTTAGTAACCTGTTTGGAGTTGGGCAGGCTGGGACTGATGCCTGTTTCCTCCCCTTACATCAGGATTATCTGGAGCAAGTTACCTATTTACCAAGTCTCATAAACTCATCTGGGAGTGGAGGGAGTAATACCCATCTCATAGGTATTACTGCTGTGGTGAAGGTAAATCAGATCAAGTATGGAAAGAGTGTAGCACAGTGCCTTTTACAATAAGTATTCAATATTTGATAACTATTAAAATAGCTTAATAATAAGTACAAAAATAATAAAATATATGTTTATTGAATGCTAATCATGTCCCAGATACTATCATGAATTGGAATAAAAAAGAAAACAAAATAACTCCTAACATTAAAGAGCTTATATTTTCTGGAAGAAATACATATATTTAAGTAATAATGATAACATAAAGTGATAACCACATTACTATTAATACACACTATGATATTTTGTGAGCAGGGATAATGCATTGCTTAAAAAAACAATCAACTTCATAAAACTGAGCAGATGCTGAATTAACAAGCACTGTGTTAATACTACCCTGAATAACAGTTATAAATACAACTCACAGTCCAGGAAGCAGTCATTGTCTTTCTTACCTAAAGATTATTTTAGTAACAATAGTGGGATTTTTTTCCCTCCAATTTAGTGTTTCTAAAAATAAATCATCAGGAAATCGTATTATTACGTCTTCTGGATTCAGAGACAGGTTTTCTGACTTAGGGCTGAACTTCCTAGTTGCTCTTTCCCTTAGACTTCTTACATTCTAGAGGTTGAGGCCAAATTTAACATCATTGGGAGGCACAGGTGAATGGATTAGCTCAACTGGCTTCCATCCACACACCTGTTACTTTTAGGTGCTCTGCCACCAGAGCAGGGAGGCAGCTGTGCCTGTGAGGGCAAACACAGTGTTTCCACCATGTGTTTCAAACACTAAGTGGTAATACGTGTTTAGATGCATGAGCTAGTTCAGCCGTCCCATGAAGGGAAGTTGGGAGATTAATCAGGGATGAAGTGTTTAAAATGAGGACTCACTGGAAACTTATTTAAGAGAAATTTGCTGAACTTAATAGATTTTTTAAAAATATTTTTTTATTTTTCAATTATAGTTGACATCCATAGTCTCAACCTGGCTTCTTCTGTGTATCCTTACATTTACAGGACTTCTGTTCAGCTAGACTTGAGGCAGTTTTCGGTGATGGTTGATCTGTGATTTAGTTCTAATTCTGATGAGGCCTTATGAGGAGGTGAGCAGTGTTTACTCTACCATCTTGACCAAAAGTCCCTGGAAGTTGATAGATTTTAGAGACTTTTTTCTAAAAAAATTCTTGAGATTGAAAAAATTCTAAAGATTTCTAATTGAAACCTTTATAACAATGAAATATTTATAAAAATATCCCAGATTAATGTAGTACAACTTTTTCATGGGCACTGTTGTTGTTTTGCCATTCATGACATCCACAAATCAAGTGCTATCATGGGACCTCTTCCGCAGCAGCTGCTTCAGTGTTATAGAGGGTGGGCAAAAGTTGGTTCACAGTTGTTCATGTGGAAAGTAATACAATAATAAATAAAAACACAAGAGTAAACTTTCATGTACTCACAACTGTAAATTTACTCTTGCCCCACCCTGTACGTGTCTGCCTTATTGTCACTAATTTCTTTCATTGGGCTAATAAAATTTCTTCCATGGAGCATGGTATACAGAATCCGTTTAAGGTCCTCCAAAGGACCTTAATCCAATGGACTTGAAGTTAAAATAGCCCAAAAGCAATGAGAGATTTTCTGAGAGCAAACTTGCCTCCTTTGCATTTTTCCAGCAGGGAGGGGAGACAGCAGGGGACTCACCCCAGGCCTGACATCAGGGGAATGTGTCCATCCTGCCTAGTTAAGGGGTCTTTCTGACCGTGTGTATCCCTCCTTTGTTCCTGACCAAAAATTTTGGTTTAATGACTCTAGTGTATTAGCTTTAATTTAGCCATGGCCATCTTACAGCATCCATGTGCTGGGGTAGGCTAAGGCCAAGCTGAAGAAAAGATTCTCCAGCAAGAGCTGGCCAGGGATAAGTGTTCTCCCAATTTTGGAATGTGTGGGTGGAAAGGAATGATAAGATGTAACTAATATGAGACTGAGCGCCCATCTTAGGGTCTCCTAAACCTTTCTGAGCTAGGAAGAGGTAGCAAATCTGAAGGTCCGATAAAACTGAACAAAAAGTGAACAGTGCTGGATGTCAGGCAGAGGGTACATAAGAGGTATATTAAAAGGAGATTTTTGCATATATTTTGAGGATTTAAGAAAGAACTGCACTTCCGGTTCAGGCCTTGTTTCCCCTTCTCCAGATCAATCACTAAGGGTAAACTGAAGACTACTTTCAGGGATCATTTCTAGAGGTTGTTACTAAGAGTAAACTCGATTGACAAACTTTTCCCGTCTACATGTCTCCTGTTCCAGTGTCTCCTGCCACCTATCCAGACAATAGGAGATGAAATAAAACTAGTTGGTAATGGGTAAGCTCCCATTGCCAACAATATAGCTGGAGAAGGTAGGAAGAGAGAAGCCCTGTAACAAGATTGATTCCAAAGCTGGTCCTGTAGATTAGATCTGCCCCCAAAGTGAGGTCTTTTCTCCAAATGACCTTGTTCAAATGGCCCAAGCAAGTGGTTGAGTTTCTCTCCCAAGTAAGAGTAAGATACAGTGAATGAACAGATTCACTACAGACAAGTTGGTGATCATTGAAAAGGACCCCAAAGGGCTCCATACCTTGTCTTACCTCGGAAACTTACAAGGGATCAACTTTCAGGGCTTAAAAGGCTTCTGTACCTTCATTCCTGAGTCCAGCAACTCCTGGGCACAAATGCCCATTTAGAGGCCTGGAATATCTTTTGTGAGATTCCTGTTTCCTCTAATTGAAGGTGGGAGCAGGAACATAGTTTTCGAGAAGATGACTACTTTTACTTAGTGTTTACCATGGGTAGGCTACGTGCATGCCAATACCAGACACGCTTCTTGCCATGAGAGATGTCGTTAGGACTTAAGCAGGCGGGACGTTAAAGAGCTCACTAAGACAGGAAGTAATGAGTATCGAGCAAGAGAGGTATAGATACTGGGTTTGGCGAGGAAGAGGAAAGAAAGACTCCAGGTGTGCAGTAGGGTTTGAGCAGACCTTCAGAGGAAGAGTTTGAATGGGAGGGGAAAGGAGGGGCTCCCAGCAGGAACGGGCACCATTCAGAAGGAAATGCCCAACTGAGCCAGACAGACAGGAAGGCTTAGTGTGGCGCTGCGCTTGTCTCTATGGACTGTAGATTTAGGTGCTGGGAAGCCATTAATGCTGGGTAAACATGCAGAGCTAAATGGTGAGAGCTCTGTTTTAAGATTAAGCTAGTAGTAGAGGGTAGAATGCTTTCGTACAGGTGGGTAGCAGACAAGCTTCACTCGAGTGATTTCTGGCCGAAGAACAAAATATGCGGGCATACACATGGATTGTTCCAGGGAATACCGTTGAATCAAGGGCCTTGACAGAGGGAAGGACTGGGGCTGGATGAGGATAAAAGAAGCAAATTCAGTGAATCCAGCAATCCCTAATCAGAACAGGTCTCCTCTGGGACTTGGCTTATGTGGTCTTCACAGTGAAAGTTGGGGATAAAATGGGCATATTCTGCTGTAAGTAAACATCCAACTTTGAAAAACCTGAATTCATAAATAAGCAAATAAAAGAATGATTCTCTGCTTAAGAAGGCATTATAGTGGAATTATTTCATAGACTAAGCCATCCTAATGTGTTTAAAACATGATGTCTAGCCCTGCCTTGGCCAGTGTGGCTCAGTTGGCTGGAGCATCATCCCATAATGGAAAGATTATGGGTTCAATTCCCAGTCGGGACACATAGCTAGGTTGCAGGTTCCATTCCTGGTAGGGGTGCATACAGGAGGCAACCCAACAATGTTTCTTCCTTTCCCTTTATTTCTATCTCTCTTTCTCCCCTTCCCCCCCCTTCCTTCCTCTCTCTTTCTAAAATCAATAAACATATCCTCAGGTAAGGACATCTATCCTGGCTGCATACAGACCTCATCCCTTCATGTGGCCTGTTAAATAAATCAACATTATTAATGTTTTGTGGTGACTTTGTGAGATAATCAAGCTGGGTTCAGTGTCGACTTGACAAACAAGGGCAGAATAAAATCACAAGCGTTTTTAATGTAGCAAAATGTTAACAGTAATGCTTCCTCCTTCCTGAAAATTCCATCTAGCCTATATTACTTTCACATACACCTAAAATTAAATTTTAGTCTCTTTCCGACTCAGTAGATGGATGTCTTTTCATTTTAGATTTCAGTTGAGAAGGAAAAAGAAGCCACCATGGGGGTGAGAATGGGGAGATGATAAAAGAAAAAGCATGTTATTTACCTTCTCTCCACGAAATCATGGTTTGCCAAAAGAAAAAAGACCTTTGTGAAATGCACTAGTTCTCTTCCAAAGGAAATTGAAGGGTCAGTCCAAAGATTAATGATTCTGGGATGTTAATTCAGCAGAGAATTTATTTTTAAAGGCTGTGATATATTCTCAGCCAGAGGATTCTGAGTTCAGCTGGGGGCCTAATGAAGCATGCATTTTATTTTGTGGAGTTCCTAGCGGCACTGCAGTCATTTCACATGGAGCCCATTTGCAGGAATTTTAAGATCTGGCTAAAAGTCTGTGCATTCAAACTGAGATCCTTCTTCTTTGGGAATTTTCTCGGAAAACACTTAAGGAGTAGCTTATTTCTTTTATACTTGAAAGGTTTTATGTGTGAGAGTTTATATTATTGGTATGAATTTTTATTATTAACATATTGCAAAGGTGAAAAAGCATATTTGTCACAGTAGGGCACTTTCCAGTTCCTGTATTGTATGTTGTATTTCCTGCCTGGGGGTCAAGAATAAAACAACTTATTGATATCCTACCCAGTTATCTTCCCAGACTCCAGACAAGGCTTAAATTCACTTTAAAATATGTCTCTCGGTGTAAGTACTTTTACAGGGTTAATATCTGTGTAGAATAAGAATACCTTGTGTTGCTTTGTCAGGAGTAGCGTTCATTTTGTCACTTAAACTGCTTTCCTTCCCTGTTTCTGGCCTCCCTTGTACCCAGGACTTCTCAAGACCTGTGGAAACATAACATTAGCTTCTCTCTCACTAATCAGTGCTGTAGATCATAACTCAATCAACGTGCCATCAAAATGTTCACTATTATAGACATTGAGAGGCAGAAGTGAAATGGCCATGGTTTGGGCTCAAACTACAAAGTTCCTTTATGTGGCCAGCTGTCACGTTGACAGTCTTGAGCCTTGTATTAAATTCAGCTTGATCATTCTGTAAAAAGAATTCTCCATTAAATTACCTAGAACAGTACGTTCAGTGGAAGATGCAAGCTTAATGGTGAGCTGCCATTTGTGACAATATGCTCTTTGATTAGCCAAACCTTCGAGGAGAGATACTTAGAGGTGGGCCGTCACGGCACTGTCCCACGATATGGGCGCTTCCCAAAGTCAGCCATCCCAATGAATCACACAGGCTTTGGGGGTTGATCTTAAGCCAGACCAGCAGTTGGTTATAGCCAGTGCAAGAACCCAGGCTTTCATAGAATGCTGTTCACCGGCTTATTTCTTTCCCAGCTGGATGGTTTCAGCTCTCCCTCTGGGGTATTTCCCCAACATTTTGACCTCATAAAATATAATGTCTCTAGAATACCTAGACTGGTTAATGATAATTTATTCTGCAGATTGGGTCTGGAGAAACCCCCTTGGGCAGATTAATGGCTGTTCCCTGGACAGGAGGTAAACCTCAATAGGGCAATTATTTGTATCTTCATTTTATATACATTCACTCACACACACAGAGCTAAGAGCTGGAATGACACATGGGTAAGCTGAGCTCTCACATACACAGGGACAGCCAGAGAATGCAAAGAATGATTTATACGTTGTAATAAGAGAGGATTGGGGTGGGGGGAGGGACATAGAGAGGCAAATGAGGACCAATCAGGCCAAAATGAGACATGATTTGTTGCTATTTTCCTTTCTCAGTGTATTTTTCCTGGATCCCTCCCTAGCAGAGCTACTCAGTTACTCCTGTTGTGTGTGCTCATGCATAAATTCAGGTCAAGTACAAAACCCTGATTTCTCTATTCATCAGAGGAATGGGTAATGTTCTTATCAATACATAACAAGAAATCACAACTAATTTGGCTCCTGACCTTATTCTTTTATCATTAATGGCCGAAATGGTGTTTGCCTAGCCATTAATGCATTCGGCTCAGTAAACTAAAGCTGTTTGAAATTTTCACTAATCCTTTCTCATTGAGGGCCTCCCTAGACCAAATCACTTCTGAATAAAACAAGAAAGCAAATGCATGCCCAGGTTCCTGAGATTTTCCAGATCAAACATAATTTACAGGGCACAGCATTTTAAAATGAGGTTTTGTTTCTTTGAAATTATAGATCCCAAAGTATTGAAGAAAGAATGAACTGTTTACTGAAAATATGAATTGTATGAACTTACCCCATAAAGTGTTCAAGTATTGAGGACTTATTTTTTTTACCAATGCAAAAATGAACCAGTATATAAGAATAAAAGTAGAAAAATGGTTTAACACCTAGCACAAAGATGCTTCTTGAACAACTCTGTCTTTGCTGTTTAATTTACATTTTGAGGGCTCATTAGGATGATGAATGACATGACTGGAGAATAAGGCATACTTCCTGAACAAAAGACGATGTCTGTAGCCTAATAACATTTTATGTCAGCACTTACATTTGTCAGAAGTGGATGCTATTTATCCCTATGATTATTTAAAAATCATTTTTATTGTCCTTTGTGCTGTGTCCTCTTCTGGGAATTTTAATTCAGAGTTTGACACCTACTTATTAACTTCAGTGAAGTATGGAGTACAAAGGCCGATACTCTATAAAGAATCTCAACAGCCATGTTTATGTTGCCTGCAGCTGTACACAAATGAGTTCACTTCGGACTTGTTTCCATCAGAAACAGAAGGCCTGTCGAATAGCGTGTAACCTCTGCTTCCTTGGCAAAGCCAGCAATCTCTGTCTGAACTGAGCAAGACTTATGGAGTCGACAGAAGGGGGATTTTTCCTAATTATGCTCCAGCCCTTATGCATCAGTACATCACTTCCATCCCCCTTGCCTCCTCCAGCTCCTCCTCCCAAACAGCACTCTGTCATCTGTCACCACTGATGTCCCTTCTCTCCTCTCTGATCGCCTTGCCCAGCCTACACTCTGACTCCCACACCCTCACTATTATTCCACATTGCTTCTTCCTGAGCCATCTGTTTCCCTGGCTGTGGGTTTTCACAGCTCCTCAGTGGGCTAGGTTTCTTTTTAGGGTGGGTAGGACCCCTTTGAAATTGAGGAGGAGTTCTATATATATGATGAGATCCACAAGGGATTCTCCCCATGGCACAGCCATGTAAGTCAGCCTACGTTGCCTGGGCAGCAGCCACAGGACCATTCGGCCCATCACATGGTCTCATTTCCAGCCTTGATTTCCACCCACCACCTCTGAATGCTGGTTAATTTTGCTTATGACTCATCCTAGGGTTTTTTATAAAGGGCAAGTGTCTGGTCTTTCCCAAGAGGAAAAACAGCCCTGGTGATGTGGCTCAGAGCCTCAGAATGAGCCGTGTCCCTGGAGGCCCTCAGCAGGTCCCGTGGGGCTCTCGCAGGGTGTACAGCATGCTTCTGTCCTCTTCCATATGATGTACAAATGTTTCATCAGAATTTCACTCTTCAGTCTAGATTTGTGCTTGCTTGCTTCAGGTGATCTTACTTTTTCTTTTTTAGCAGGCTGGAAATAAAACAGCCAAAAACAAAAATTCAAAGATGGATATTTAGAAAATAATATTCTGGTACTAATTTTAAATCTCTGTTATCAAATGATATTTGCTGATTGTACTTCAAATCAATATTCTGCAGGGAATCCAACTTTGAATTATTGGTCTGGCTTCATTAGCAATTAAATGAACATATAACCATCTTACCACTTTCATTATTGTTTTAAATGATTAAAAAAAGGAAACTATTTCTATTTGGTTTTTAACTACTTTAATATTTTAATTAAAGTTACAGTGATAATTGATGATACCTCATACTGTTAAAAGAAGAGCTACTTTATCTGTTTCCATGGACATTAATAATAATCAAAACGGACATAAAATCTCAAGAAGAAGCAAAGACACTAAGATCAGGGTTTCCATACTTAGGGCGAGAACACATATGTGGCCCTAGGGCACATTGGCAAGCTCTGATTCCTTGTGAACCTGGCCGTGTCTGAAACGATGACCAATTTTTTTTGCTGCCTTTTGCAAAATGTAAGAGATTATAAAGACCAGTCGTTTGTGCCCAGTTGATGGGGTAAACTATGCAAAAGTTCCGAATTACCTTCACTGGGTACATTTGACCATGCTCCTCCCATGCAGCCATAGAGAAGTTTTATGAAGGTGGCTTGCTGTACCTCAGGGAAATGGAGGAAGAACTGATGTACACTCTGTAGTTTTTATGTAATGCTTCATTAATATTTTTAATATTATATAGACATTTATGGAGCTACTAGGAAGTTGGTAAGCACGGCTCAGAAGATATAAACATGATCCCTGTTCACAATCTGAATTTAAATAAGCTTAGAGATGGATGGTATAAACAGAAAAATTCAGCTAAAGGAAATGATTTCAAGTAAGGAATTCCATGAATCTGCAGACCTCATTACGGACTGCGTGGGGAAGTCACTGATTTTTTTTCAAAAGCATAAATAACAGATATCTTTGTTAAAGAACACAGTCTGGAAGACAGTTTTCTAACTGCACGCTCTGTGTTTCCGTCACCCTGACCAGGTCTGCGAGTTCTTTCCAGGCCTAGGTTATTCCTTCATTGCTTCTGCCCAGCAGACTCCCTGGATGCCCATGAGTGTAGACTTCATGTGCACAAAGAAAACCTGGCATCTTCTCTGAAGTGACCTAGTTTTATGGCCCCAGGATTGTCTAGTTGTTGTTTTTTTACCTCTGCCCACCTTTAATTCAGATGTTTGGAAGATTTTCCACAGACTTAAAGAATTTAGTTGTGTAAAAGGATTACAGCTTAGATCTGGATAAAGTGTATTGACTAGGATGCTGTTAAACCAGAGTGAAAAAACAAGGCTCCTTGGCAGACTTCGGGAATTACCACCCACCACTCTTCACTTGAGATACTTCATGTTTCCAAATTAAGAGTTTAGTGATAGCTTTCTTAAGCAGTTAATGGAAATATCTTACATGTTTTTAAATTTATGCATATCATTGATTATTTCTAGGTTATATCAATTTTCATGGAAGTATAGCCCCCGAGAGCATGAGAATTGGAAGAAATATAAGTCACTGCCTACTGACAGAACAAATTTTTTCTTTGTTTATATTAAAATCTGCTTAATGTAAAGTGACATATTAAAGGGAGAAATCATGAGATTTGGGAAGCTCCGAGTATTTAAAACTCTGTCATGAATGGGTAAAAACACTTAATGTGTCCTAATAAATAGGTGATTATAGCATGGAATTTTTCTGACTCTGAAGTACCTAAAAACAAAAATAGAGATTAAGTCTAATTACACAGGAAAGAACATTCCATAGCAGGAACTATTTTTCCCAAAAGTTGTAATTTAGCCACTTAAAATTCAACCAAAAGAATTTTGTTCCACGGTCAAATTGCCCAGCTTTGATTTTTCTTCTTGACTCATAGTTCACTGTGGACCTGGAGAATATTGCCATAAAGGTTATGCGAACTTCCTCTTCCTGCTTTCTGTTTTCTTCTGCATATTACTCTAAAATTGCACTTTATTGGATGTCTCTTTTAGCTATTAGGGACTTTTTCAGTTTTTAATGCTAACTAATCAAGGTAAGCTGGCCTTCAGTGTCATGTCTATAGAACGGGAAAACAGTGTTGAGGGTGTAATATAATAATAGTGTGATTTGATTTGACTCATTCACTCAACACGCATTTTGTGCCTTCTGTTTGTCTTTCTTACCACTTTATTCCCAGCACCTAGAATAGTGTCTGACACACAGTGGGACTCATTGAATATTTGTTGAATGAAGAGTTCAGTCTTTTGTGAATTATGTTGTTTCGGAATGGAAGAAAATTAGTATCTACTATCTAGACGATAGTGTCTAGTCTCTCTTTAGCTATGTTTATGCTACGGACAAGCCAAGGTTATGGTTTACTTCTAAACAAATGAGTATGTTGTGCTTGTAAAATAGTTTTATATTTCACTTAATATTTTTGTAGCATTACGAAAGTAGCCATGCTGGCTTCAGGTGTTTTGTTAACATGACATGAACATGTGGCTACAGAATAATGGTCTTTAATAAAGTGTCAATGATAATCTCAAATTACAGGTAGTTCCTTTATCTGAGTACCAACAATTGTAATGGCTTCTACCACCCATGGGCTCTCAGCATCTCTTTCTTTATGTTTCTAGTGAGCTCCCTTTCTGATTCCTCATAGTGATAGTTTCAACCTGCTAGCACCCTCCACAGCTCCCATCAGGCAAGTGATGGACATTTCTACCTGGTGTCCTAAGTGCATGCCCCAAACAGAGTTCCTTATCTTCCTTCCACCCTGTGTGCCAATGGTATCTCCTCCTGCACACTCCATCTCAGTGGTGCCACTGTTATATCCTAGCCACTCCAATTTGTCTTCCATTTTTCTGCCTCTATAAAATACAAATTTGATTTAAAGCACTTTTCCTGCTTAAAGTCTTTCAATAAATGCTTATTAAACCAAGGTTCTCATGGATCATTCAGACAGCAGAAAAGTTGGGGTAAAGTATTCCAGGCTGAGGAATAGCATGTTCAAAGACCTTAGGATAGGAAATATCTTTATGCTTTAGAGACACTGAAGGAAGACCAGTGTACCTAGATCTTAGTGAGCCAAGGTGGAATGATGGTGGAGGGTGGGGCAGACGAGATCATACAGGACCAGTTAAGCTGTGTTAAGGATTTTGGTTTTTATCTTGTAGAACATAGATGGTTTTAAGCATGGAAATGACATGATGTGACTCCTCTTTTATAAAGAAGACTGTGGCTGCTCTATGAAGAGTAGAATTGGGCAAGGAAAGAAGCTAGGAACCAGGTTAAAAGAGGTGAGGGGTGATGATACCTTAAGATAGATGATGGAATTGGAACTAGATCAGAGTACATGGGTATAAAATATCTCTTGGAGGTAGAATTGACGTGACTTATTGATGAAGTGGATGTAATAGGAAGACAGCAAGTGGATTTTATAGGATGCATATTCCCTAAGGTGAGAAAGATGGAGGAAGTTTAGTAGAAAAGATTGAGTTCAGTTTTAGAAATTTTGAGATTTCTGTTAGATATTGAAGTAGTGGTGCTAACTAGGCAGCTGGATAATGAGCCTGAAATTCAACAATAGATCTGGGCTGGAGATGCACTTTTGGGAGTTAATGGACAAATGATATTTGAAGCCATAGGAGAGCATGACATGGCCTAGGGAATGAATGTGGCATTAGGAGTGAAGAACTGAGTCTTTTGAACCACCAGGAATGTCAAGTGATTGAGGAGGAGCTGGCAAAGGAAAGGGAGAGTCAGGGAGAAACCAGAAGTTACCAAGGCCGTAGGAGCAGAAAGAATGGTGTCAGTGAAGGAGGGGCTCACTCTGTAATGCTGCTTAGAATGACAAGGAAGACAAAAATTTTAAAAAGCCTGTTTAATTTGATAACATGGATATCATGTGTGACTTTAGCATGAGCAACTTGTGTGGCATGATGGGGGTGAAAGCGAGACTGGGGTTGTTCAAAGAATAAATGTCAAAGTGTATGCCTGACAGACTCTAGACAAGCTGCATATGAGTTTTTCTGTGTAGTTAGTGAGGTCACTAGCTTTCTACAATATAGTCCTTTTTAGAGTAAAAAGCTCTCTTAGTTTATTCATTCTTTTACATATTATCATTTAGTCAAAACAAATTTATATTGAGTACTCAGTATGCCCAGTATCCCTAATGGTGGAAGAATGGGGATGCCCACTTCCAAGAGGTCCTCAGGACATCTGAACATTCATCCAGCTGACAAATATTTAGTCAGTGACCACAGTGTTCCAGGCACTGCTGAAGAGAATTGAATATTGGCCTATCTTTTGAAGCATCTGGCACACAAATCTTGTAACATTAATGACCAAAAAATACAAGGTTTCTGCCTTCAATGGCGAATTATTCTGTTGGTTGGAGGAAGATAAATAACTCTAAGTAAATAAAACAATTTCAGATACTGATAATTTTCCTTTAAAAAATAAACCTGGGAGTGGATATATAGAGAGTGACTTGGGGTGGTAGTGAGGGAGCTCTTTTGAACAGGGTAGTCAGACAAGGCCTCTGACAGGTGACACCTGCTTTAAGACCTGCCTCTGAGGAGGAGCAGCAGCCCTGGGAAGAGTACAGCCTCAGGGGTGTTTCGGGCCTGGAGAATGCCAGGGCAGCGACCCCCAGCAGAGCAGATCTGTGCCTGTTTGAGGGTCAGAGAGGAGGAGCATTGGCTGGAGTGCTCTGAGCAAGGCAGGGAGCTGGTTCAGGATGAGGCCCAAGAAATCAGCATGGAGCACACTGCCAGTGAGCAACATCATTAATAAAAAACTGTATTGTCTAAAAATTTCATACAGATTTGTATTTTGCTCCACTATACATGTATCTGCTTTGATTTAAAAAAAAAAATCACATTACTGCCATCAGGGAAAAACAAACTCCAAAATCAGTTTCCTGCCTTGTGGGTTAAAGGGAGGGATGTTTGTGCCCTATGTCTGTCATTTTTTGAAATGACACTGAGCTGCAGAGAGCTGACATGGAACATCAGCTTCAGGGTCCAAGCAATTTCTCCTCTCTTCCAGTGCCACAGTATTTTGAGAACCCAGGCCCACGTGAAGACATGAATATAAATGTCAGGTTTTTTCTCCAGTGCCTTGAGTGACGTCCGGGCAGCTCCTCAGGGGAGCTTCACAGAACACTGGGCAGAAGTGGGGGAGGTGGTGTTCGCAGCCACATCAGGGGGGATTCAGCAATTAGAGCTTTCTAAAGTGAGGCATTTGAAAGTGTCTCTGACCAGTTTTAATGACGTCAGGGAAATAACCAAGAACTTTTTCAGTGGAAATGACTGACAGATGCTCTCCTTTTCATTAAACCACTGAAATGATTATTTTTATTACACCCAAATGAACAAAGGGTCTCAAATGGTCCCCTTTCAGCCATTTTTACATGGCACTCACCATAGGCAGGCTTTGTTCTTCGGTCTTCACACGTTTTACTCCCATTTAGTCCTCGTGACCGCCCTATGGGATATGTCCTACAAATTACCTCTGTTTTACAGGGAGGAGAAGTGAGGCCTAGAGAGGTGAAGGAATCTACCCCGAGTAGCAGTTATTGGAGGCACTGAAGGCCCCAAGACCTAACTTTGCGTGCATCAGATCAAAGCTGTCTTCACAATAATACAGAAATGGCATTTGCCATTTTTCACTGTGTTGACATTACACTAGGTATAAAAGCAACAGAGTGTAAGGCTGCAGGCCCCTTAGCATGAGTGACAGCAGGGCCACCAAACTTTGTTAGTCATCATTGTATTCATTGCCATGTACTTAGTTTAAAAAAATTGTTTCACTTAAGAATATCCCTGGTAAAGAAGCAAAAATTATTAATTTTTTTAGATCTCAGCAGCTGAGTACATGTCTTTCTAGTGCTCCACACATGGGACCATGTCCAAGGCATTTCTGTTGCCTACCCGAGAATGACTGTCACGAAAAAAGCCACTCAGTGGCACTAAAGCAAATTAGGACACTGTTTAAAGAATATCTGAGAGACAAACTATGATTCTCAAACTTGGGTATTTGGCAGACATGTTTTCAAAAGTGAATGAAGTAAATTGCTTTAAGATCGATAAAACTTACAAAATTTAAATTGCTAAAACTTGAACTGTCAAGCAAAAAATAGAGTTTGGGAAACTTTACATCTGCCACTAGGAATTTGACAATGAATTTAACTTTAGTACTTAAAGACTTTTTTGATGACACTAGTGGTGATTTAAACATACGATTTTTTGATGTTCCATAATGAAATGTGTTAAAGTATGGAAGATATGCATAAGTCAATTGAACCAATATTTTCCAAATGACCAGTGAAT
>VMDR010024713.1:0-14856 GCA_007922815.1 Macrotus californicus | reverse complement strand
GGGGGGGGGGGGGGGGGGACGGGACCCCCATCCCCCACCCCCACCCCCCCGACTCCAGGGACCAGAGCTCCCAGCACTTTCCCAACCATGCACACACTGAAACAGCCCCGTTCTGGCCAGTCTCACAGCAGCTGTGCTTCTTCACACGTGCATGTACTGTTTCCCGTTCCAGCGAGTTCTCGGTCCTCGGGAGGCTTTCCACGCTGCAGGCACTGGACAGCTCTTGTCCCCTCCTGCAGGGCTCTGCCCCCTGCCCCAGCCTCCCACCCCACACTGCCCCACCGCCTCAGGAGCCTGTGTTGAACCTGACCACGGAGCAAAGCTGCATGGTGCTGAGTGAACGGCTAAAAAACCCCATGCAGCTCCTGTCCATCAGGGTCTTGGTTTTCTTCTGATCTGAAGTTGTGGGCATACCAACCACATGCATTTTAAACTCTATTAATTTCATGCTGAAGTCCACTTAACTTTTAGATGCTGCTCAAAAGTGCTTTTAAACAGAAAAGACAAATTTTTAAAGACTTTATTTACTTTTAGAGAGAGAAGGGAAGAAGAAAGAGGGACAGAAACATCAATGTGTGGTTGCTTCTCATGCGCCGCCCCCACCACCCCCTGCCCCACCGGGGACTAGGCCCACAACCCAGGCATGGGCCCTAACCGGGAATCGAACCGATGACCTCTTGGTTCGCAGGCCAGTGCTCAGTCCACGGAGCCACATCAGCCAGTATGAGAAGACAAATTTAAAACCCTGGTCTCCAAACAGCCAGTGAAGGCCAGCTCCTCCAGGAAGCCGAGGCAAGTGGACTACAATTAGCCCCCACACAAGGAACACACACTAAGAGCAATTTTAAAAGACTGAGTTCACACTGACCAGGGTGATGGAAGAGCCAGGGTCCAGTGTCAGAGCCCTGTGGCCTTGCCGGGGGCAGGTCTCTTTGCCTCTCCAAAGCCCCCGCTTTAGGATCTGTTGACGGGAGCCATGAAAGTTAAGTAATACGTTTGTGAACATGGGCAGGACCTTAACACAGGGCAGCTGCGTAAGCACGCTCAGGGCTCCGGTCAGTGGGTCTAAGCAGCGTGAGTGGTCGGAGGCAAAGGCAAGGCCATGATGGGCTCTGCAGACCAGGCCGCCGGCAACTTCTTCTGAAAGTGACGGGAACCCCGGGAGGAGTCTGAACCTAAGAGGGGCATCGCTGATTTTGTTTCAGAAAACTGGACTCGGGGGCTGGGCCAGACGTCCTGGGACCTCTCCGCTGGCTCCTCAGAAGCCATCTGTGCAGAGCTGACCAGAGTGGCTTCCGGAGCCCGACTGCCTGGGTTCCAAGCTTGGCCGCCTCCCACAGGCTGTGACACCTCACGGGAGCAGGGCACGGTCCACTGAGGAGAGAGCGCTCAGCACCGCGCCTGCCACTCAGCACACACGCAGGAAGTGTGGGTGTCACAGGGATCACTGGTTTCTCAACACGGGTGGCTTCGGCCTCCTCACACTGAGCCGATGACCTCGCCAGGGAGGGTTCAGAGGGACTGACTGCCTCATCCACATGCCACCCCCAGGCACCCCGCTATGTCCTTTGTGCACGCCCCCAAGAGACGGCGGCCGTGCTCTGCCCATTCCTGAGTCTACTGGACGCCACGGGGGCTGCGGACACAGGAGGGGCTCAACGTGCAGGGCACGGAGTGTTCCCCACACCGCAGGGACCTGCTCTGCCTCCAGGGGATTGAGCCCCACCGCCTGCTCTCCAGCTTCCAGTCTACAGCTCAGCGTCCTCAACGGCCAGAGGAGGAATGGCCTCTCCTGGGGGCTTTCACGCTGCAGGAGTCTGGAACGGAGACTGGCCCTGGGCGTGCAGCCCACCAGGCCTGCCCCGGTTCTGGTCCTCTGCTGCCCTCTTCTGTCGCTTGTCTCAAGTCCCTGCTGCCTGTCCTGGAGGGCGGGGAAACATCCACCCCTTCTTCCAATACCCCAGCTCACCCCACCCATAGTTCCAGGGTGTTAGGGGACTAATAACTAGAAGCAGGAGGACTGCGCTGGCCATTACTTCAAATTAGGAAGGGGGCCACTCCCTTCCTGGACACAAGCGCCGTAGCCCTGGGCAACGCTGCCCCTTTGGGAACCCCAAATGTCCCGCCCTCAAAGGGCCTGGCAGACGTGGAGCGGGACAAACACTGACATGCTCTGTATCTGGAATTCCACAACCGACAAGGGCACAACTTTGCATCAAAACTCCAGCCACCCACCCACACCCACAGTGCTGTGGAAGCACCTAAAAAAGGACTCGGTGACAAGGCGGGCCGATGTGGCAGAAGATGCACAGCCCAGTGCTCACAGGGTGTGCGGCCCAGCTCAGCGACAGCTGCGACGCTCCCGAGCCCTGTGCGTGGTGCCTGCCCCCACCCCTTCCTCACACTAGGGGGTAGTCCCCCCCGTGCTGCTGCCCTGAGGACTCGGTGACATTTCTCGCAGGTCCCGCCGTGGCTCCTTCTCCAGTGAGGAGGCTCTGGGGTCAGCACACCTGTCCTCTGACCAGGGCCGGCCTTTCCTGGGGCCTCCCTGCACGCACAGGACCTTTGTCCTTCATCTCTCTTCCCATAAATAGCCCTGTTCAGGGACCAGTGGAGGGAGGGGTGGTACACAAGGGCAAGGCAGTGCCTTGTAATTCCTGAAGACACTGAAGACTGCCTAAACCCACTCATTCTCAACAGCTTCCTCTGAAGGGCCCATCGAAACAGGGCAAATCCTGTCTAAAAATGGCAGAAGGCCCACACGGCGCTCTCGGCTACCCTCTGGTGGCCCAGCCTGGAGTGGCGGCCAGAAGGGCCTCCCACCCAGGCTGGAGAAGCCACCGTGGCAACACTCGGGCACAGCAAACCGCCCGCGGCTTTCTGGATGCGGCTTCCATTCCAAGTTGTCCACTCTTGTTCCACAGAGGTGCCATCCGTGGGGGGCAGTGGAGTGGGATGGGGACAGTGAGGTGAGGCTGGGCACTCACGCCCACCCCTCTGCTGCAGCCCTCCAGGCTAAGGCCGTGGCCCCACCTCCTCTGGGGACAGGGCCTGGGTGAGGAGGTCCCTGCGCAGCCCAGGGCACAGCCCGCCTGTTCTTGGCATCTGCAAGGACAAGGACACTTCCGGCATTTTGCCCACGTGGCTGTGGCCATATTCAGGCTAAAGACATCTCTAAGATAAACAAAAGCGCCTTCCAAGCTGGGCCACAAAAAAGCAAATGGCTTGCTGGCGGCTGTGGTCCCAGGCCACACCTGCCCACTCTGAGTCTGGGAGCAAGAGAAAAACGTGGGCGCAGACTTGGGCATAAAGCAGGTTCGCCTGCACCGGGCCCACACGCTCAGGCCAAGACCCGCAGAGCCCCGACTAGGAACCGGCAAAGCAGGCAGAGATGGGCTCCTCAGAGGGCAAAGGCCCAGCCCAGTCTCACCTGACTGCCAGGTGCGCCTCTCCTAGGACCGGCTGTCTCTTTAGTGAAACGGTAACGACCTACCTATGCTCCGTGAAGGGTCATCCTAAGGGAGGACAGGGCACTGCTTAGCCTGGAAAGAACAGATGCCCAACTGCCCCGTAACTGAACAGCGGACCACCACGACAGCCGCACCACCTAGGAGCTCGGCACACCCTGCCGGCAGGGCGCCGGGGGCTTGAAGGCAGCAGACAGCAGCCCGCCCGGCCTGCTGAGCCCCTACAGCCTCCTCTCCCCCGTCGAGTAGTTGTCCCTAGCGACCGGTCCCACAGCCAATCTGTCCCAGGCACGCTTTCAATTGTCCCACGAACCAATGACAGGCATGCAAAAGGGCTGCATAAAAACAAGACTGAGGTGCTTATGAAATTTTCTATTAAGTTTAGGTGAAACTCATAAAAGGTTGAACAAAATTGTTTAAATAGTGAAAGAGTTAAGGTCCCTCAAACACAACGTCTAAAACACCTACACTGACCACCACCGATAGTGCCTGGGACGACTGTGAGCAAAAGCCCCACCTCCAGGCTGCAGTGTCTCCCCATTTTCAGTTCACTGAGTGAACGTGCACACGACCGAGGTTAAATGTCATGCACCTGCCCAACCCTCGTCACCCTGCCTGGCCCACCCCTGTGCAAAAGGGGCTGCCTTTTGCCTGTGTTTCCGCCAGAACCATGGAAAAGTACTGGCAAGGGCAGACGGAGCCTGGACTGCAACGAGGGACGCTTGCCAGGAGCTCGATTTTCTTGGGGAGAGAGGGTGTCTTTGGCACTTCCCAGAGCACCCTTTGTTTCCTCGGAAAGGCGGTTTTTAATTTCACTATTTTCCCATCCAAGGGGAACGAGAAAGAACCGGCCCGTGGCTCCCACTCACCTGGAACAGATGAGCTCACAGCCCGTGCCTGTCGCAATGCAGCAGGCTTTCCTGAAAATAAAGGACGCATCTGCACCCGCCACGCCCAGCCCTTCGCCCCTGCACCGAGCTCCGAACCGAGACAGGGGCAGGATGATCATTCCGTGGCTGGCTGGCTTCCAACACCCCGTCTGCACAATCAAACTGTTCCTCCGCACCCATTCTCCAAACACGGAAATCTGTTACATCAACTTGGAAGGAGTGAAGCACACACCTTGCAGACCGACTCCAAACTCTGAAAGTGGACCTACAAGTTCTACTTTCTGTAAGTTCCTTCCTGTACAATGTTTTGGGGAGGCAGCTTTTGGGAAACATTTCTGTTACAAGTTCCACAGGGCAAAGCTGGGAGGCCGCTGCGCACTGGGGGCACCGCCAGGACCCCACGGGGAGCAGACACACTGGGAGCTTCACTGCTGTCCTCAGCGCCTCTTCCCAACAGTGTCACGGGAGGGCCGTTCCTGCCTCATCACAGGGAGGAAAGGCCACTTTAACATGGCTGATGCCAAGCACAGACCAGCAGTTACGGACGCAACAGGCAATGGCTCTGGAAGTTCTCGTCATCCGTCTCCTGTTATAGGGACACAGCACCTGTGATCCCCTCGCTGGCTCCATGGCAGGACAGAGCCCAGAAAGACACCTACGGGCACTAAATACCAACATCTGACCCATGCGGAATGCAAATACCCACCAGGAATCTAAGTAAAAGGGAGGAGCCCATCTTGAGAGGGCCTTCGGAGCGCAACAGGAGGTGGGGGAGAGAAGGCAGGCCCACCCTGTCTGCACAGGCACCAACTCCGTGCTCAGGCCCGTGCCACACAGACCCCAAGGGGCACCTCAGACACTGCTGCCAAACACAAGGTCCAAAACCTCAGCACCCTCAGTGTTTTGGAGCCCTGCACGGCAGAAGGAAGCGAGCACACTCAGGTTTCCACCAGCCCCCAGCCACAGGTGGCGGCCGGCTCTGGCTTTCGGTTGTGAGGGGAACCTTCCCTCTCCGGAAGCTGGTGTGCAGTTGCCGGCCAGCCTTCTCCCCTGCTCACTCGAGGCTGTGGGCTCCCTAAGAAACCACCGGCGTCTGATCTGGAAGGTGAGCTGGGGCACTCACCCACCCGAGTCTGTCCCCTGCCAACCTGACCCCAGCCCCGGGGCTCGGGCCCTCTCTACAGTCCTCTCTCCCGGGTCCTCAGAGCTGCAGGACTGACAGTGCCAGGCTGTTTCACCTGTTCCCCACGTTCAGGTGCTTCTCTAGGACATGGCCTCTCAGTTAACACCCAGCACAAGATTTTTAGACATCACCCTGTCGTTGCTCTGGGTACAAACGACAAGGCATCGACCGGCAGGTACACGTGCTCTGTGCTCACTGGCACTGTGCTATGGCACCAGCGTACAGGAAGCATCCGGGACACGTGGCCGAGCCTGACCGCTGATACTCGAACCTCAGCAGCAACATGAACAGGTCAACTCACCTGCGCAGGGGTGGGGTGCACACACACGCCTGCCTTTGCCCTCACCCAGCGAGGCAGAGCCTCCACCTCCCCACCCACAGATACTTCTGTCAGGGGCTGTGTGGGACCCACAGCTGAAGAAGACAAGCTAGTGGGGGCCAGGGAGGCACACCCCACATGGGCAAACACAGGAGCGTCCCCCTCGTAAGCCTCCTTCCCCAACAGCACAGGGACGGCTGGCACCTCGTCCCAACGTCAGAGGGCTCTAAAACTGGAAGGCCAGACCATACTCCAGAGAGCTGTCTCCACTGGCCCTCGAGCCCCCATCCGACAAGGCACGACGTCACAGCCTGGGGGCAAGTGTGACCAGGAGCTGCTCTTAACAGGTACAGGCTCCTCAGCTGCACACGAAGGGCCGGCACGTTTCCGTGCCTGCTGCAGCACAGACGGTTGTTTCCCCTGTTCTGTTGAAGACCCACTGGTGCTGTCCACCTTCAGGGTTATGGCCACGGAATGTGAGGGAAACAAGCACTAGCAGCAGGGGAGTAAGAAGCCAGCCGGAGTCTGCTCTGTTCACCAGGGTCCTCCCCACGGCACCAGAGACCCTTTAAAACGGTGAGGAGGGAAGGGAGACAGCCCGCCCATGGCGGTGACAGCGCAAGAGCCAAGGAGACAGAAGGGAGATGGGAAGGCAGAGCCCGGGGCTCCCCAGCTCCCCTCGACCCACGCTTTTCAAGCCTTAAAGAGTTCCTTCTGCCATCTCACCCTACACCCAGTGTCTCTGTCAGCTCACACGTGGTGAGGCTGTGATTTCTACAAGGACCAATTTAAAGCTGGTACTGACTTGCCCACGTTCTGGGGAAGCACGGCTTTTAAAGACAGGCTCTATTCCTCGAAGACGGTGTGGGGCGGCCCTCGTTAGTGGGGACTGGAGGCAGTGGAGCGGGACCCAGAACAACAGGCTGCCGGCTGGCAGCAGGAGGCAGGGGCTGTGGTCTGGTGGCTCCAAATAATCAGCATTTAGTGTTCTAGAGGACCAAGGATTTATTCACAATAGAAACGGCAACATTTTATACAAGCTACCGAAACAAAACAAACAAACAAACACCCGGAGAGGAAGGAAAGCAGGCCCAGGACAGCCGGGCGGCCCCGGCACAGCTCTGTGCTGCTCTTCCTCGGCAGCCCTGGGAAGCGGGCCCTGCGTCTGCGCACCAACCAAAGGCCGAGGCACCAACACACTGTTTGGAAGTTTGGTTTGTTTTTTAATTCCAGCCACTGAAACCAACATCGAAGTTATTGCTTAGATAAATAAACCTAGTCTACGAGGAAAAAGAAAAGTGGATAAAGAAACAAAACCCCAAGAGTGAAAATCGTAAGTTCCCCAATATGGTGACAGTAAACAGGAGAGAAAGGCCTCCCATGAGGATTTACTGGAATTTCTGGTGCCCTCTGGACACTGAAACCGAGTCAGACTCCCGGCCGGCACACCCGGGCGGCCCGCTGCGGATGCTGTGCAGGACAAGGCGCCCGCTCCGATGCCTTCCAAGTGGGTGGGAACCCTGCACAACAGCACTTCAAACCTCAACCACCACAACCGCTCTTAAGGAAAAAAATACAAAAGGTGTCAAAAAAATTTTTAGTTGTTTTTTCTTTTTTTCAAAGAGTTCTGGAAAAACGATCCCTAAGGAATAGAAATAGCACCGTTTACAGGCTGGTCTAGACCCCAGTCCTGCAGCTTTGCTGAGAAACTGAAGCCATCTTGGTTGGAGTCCCGAGTGACAGTGAGTGGGGTGTGCTGGGCTTATTTTCGGCTTGGTGCGTCCTTCCCCGTGCAGCACACACAGACGTAGTCTTCCTTCTCGGCCATCTCTGGGGAGACACCCACGCAGACCTGGTGGAACCACCGGTTGCAGCTGCCATCACACTGGACCCAGTCCACCTGGTTACAGAGAGCGGGGAGACGGGACGTTCAGAGGACAGTGGGCTCGCAGCTGGGCAGGCCAGCCTCCGACCGGTCCGGCCGTTTCCCACCAGTGGCCACCGTCCCACCGCTGGGACTTCTGGCACAACAGCCAAAGCCACCAAGTCGAAGCCGCTCTTCAGGCCGTGACTGCTTTGGGGTAGAGGCGGTGCCGCCCTGTGACAGGCAAGCAAGGGCGCTGCATCAGCATCCCTCCCACCTCCGCAGCGCCAGGGCGGTGACAGCTGGAGGAGCAGGACGAGAAAGGGAAGAAGAATGTCTTCAAGGAAAGGAAGGAGCCCCAGGAGCGACGGTAAGAGCACAGAGACCGGTGGGGGCGGGCCGGCCACTCAGATCGGCTCCGAGCAGGTGAGCAGGAGAGAAAGACCGGGTCGAGCTCGCAGGGTTTCCGAGATAAGGGAGAGCTCGTCCTCTAGGCCCAGACCTCACTGACCTCGTCTCCTTCCGGCTGCAGGCAGCTCCCCGCCGGGCAGATGGCGTCTTCGTCCTCAGAGTCCTCCTGTTCGGAATGGGACGTGTCTGAGGGCAGGGAATGTGCGTCCGCAGAGCGGACGAATTCACAGGTGCGCATGCTCTCCAACTGGAGAGTGTCCGTGTCCGCTGGGTGGCTCACTCTGACTCTCTTCTTTCCGGGGGTCCGCACTCTCCTCGCCCGATCCCATCGCTCACGGGTGAGGCCTTCTCTGTCCAGGCGTCGCTTCAGCTTCCTCTCCAGGCCGTTCGTTCCATCTCGCTTCCCGCGGCAGCAGTCACTCTGGGTGGGAGACAAGGACACTCAGTTTTAGCCTCCAGTTCGCCCGCGACTAAAATGGACAGGGCCGGGAACCAGCTGTGAGGGAAACGGCGCACCCCCCCCAACATGGAGAACTGCTGCGTCCCAGCGCCCACTGCCACCTCCCCTTCACGCCCGCAGCACGGCCCACTCAATGTCAGGGCTGTCAACGGGATTCTGGAAAAAGGTTACAGATGTGACCAGCCTCCCTCCCAGTTACCCAACCAGCACCAGGAGGTGGGCAGACGCCCCCGCTCTTCTGTTAGCCAAACCCACGAGCAACCGACTGGCTACGGAGCTTGTGCCAGGTACCCCCGTTCGTCCTTTGGCCTACAGTTCTCGAGGCCGTGCACACACGTGCCCTCCTAAAGGACGTGCATCCCTGCCCCTCAGTGGGACAGGCGCACTGATGGACCACAAGCAGTAAGTCATCCGTGATGCAGAAGACACACGTGACTGCTGCTGTGATGACAAATGCAGCCGTGCATGCCAACACCTGCCTTCATGGCCTCCTGGTGAGCCTGTCCCCTCCCCTGGGTACAGCCTCCAGGACCTCATGCTCAGGACAGTCAGCTCTCTGGTAGGAAGAAGCGGCAGCTGCCACCCAAGCCGTTCCCCAAGGTCCACCCCCCACCCTGCCCTGTCAAGCCCGTCAGCACTCAGCAGTCACCCTCAGTCTCACCCCGCCCTCCCATCGGCTGTCTTGCTTCAGTCAGAGAAGTTCAATTCTTTGTTAAACGTTAACTCCACGATTATCTTGGACTTCTGAAGGTTTTATTCCCAAAGGCCTTCCCACAATAAATTGCAATTTCATCTGCTAGGGGGTTTTTGGGGTTTTTTTTTTTAAAAAGATTTTATGTCCTTATTGTCAAAGAGAGGAGAGGGGAGGAAGACAGGGAGAAAAACATCAATGTGTGGTTGTCTTTTATGCGCCACCCACTGGGGACTTGGCCTGCAACCCAGGCATGTGCCCTAGACCGGAAATCGAACCCACAACCCTTTGGTTTGCAGGCTGACGCTCAGTCCACTGAGCCACACCCACCAGAGCTCATCTGCCGTTTCTTTTACAGAAGGAAAAAAAGCCTGTTCCCAGCTATCACCTGGAAACAATGAGAAGCGTGTTGCTAAAAAGCACAAAGTTCCCAGAGTGACCTGGAAAGCAGGACCAGCAGCAGCCAGGCTATGGGCCACAGTGGTGTCCAGCACCTGCCAGATCACTGGCAGCCACAGGTGGACGGTTTGCCCCCCTTTCTGGGAGGGAGACGCCTCCACTTACCGGACTGAGCACAGACGTGGACGGCTCCACCGCCCTGCCCGCCCAGCACCTCCTGGACACTTACCTTCTCACTGCTGGGTCGCACTGGCGAGCTCCGGTCAGCCTGCGGAGCAGGGCTTGGTTTTGCAAGTAAAGTCCGGTACAGCTCCTGAATTTCAGGAAGGGCTACCTGGAGCAGCTGCGCTTCCATCAGCAGCTCATTCACTTCTGGACTCACACCTGTCACAGACCAGACCACGTCACAGCACTGACAACTAACTAGTGTGTCACACACACATTTAGACCTGCGACACCGGCGGGGGGCACCCACAGGTGACAACCAGCCTGTCCTTTTAAGTTACATGCAGTTGAACTTTAGGTCCATGTAACATGCCTCCAGTCCAGTGGGTACAGATGAGCCCAAACTGGAGTTCCCGCCTTCTGGTGATTGGGAAGGACTCCTTCCACACTGAGCCCTCCTCACTCGCTCGCTCGCTCACACGCAGATGACCGCCACTCGGCCTTGACAGCTTGTGACAGAAAGCACAGAAGTGGCCAGGGCACGGACCACTGTGACAGTGTGAGAGGGAGCTTCAAGCAGGACTCAGGGGCATCATTTACAGGTACAGGAAAAAGGAGCCAGTTCCAGTTGAGGCTCATCTCTAGGGTCCCCCCCAAGTCTCCTGAGTGAGAAGGTAACCAGCGAGCCTGTGACCGAGTCTCTGATGGACATGCTGTGTTCACTTCTCAGTGGACATGAGCTTAACCCTTTCACCCCTGAAGGCCATGGATGTGAAGACTGCCTTTGTTCCCTGTGCGTTGATAAACCTTCAAATAGGATCTCTCTCTACCTTGCAAGTACGTGGTAACCACGTCTAACATCTCATGATCGAGTTCTCTGTCACAGTGTTGATCACCTACAACAAACCCCACTGCAAGCTCACGGGCGGCTGCCCTGCCCTCCAAATACAGAAACACAAACCATGGAGGGGAACGCAGCTCCATCCCGTCGAGAAGGGCGAGTGCAAGTACGAGGGTCTGCCGTCCCGGTCACCAGACGAGGAGAAGGATGCTGTGCCAGGAGGCTGAGACACCTACGGGAGGAGGCCCGTTTAGAGGAGGGCTCTTCCAGGGCTGAAGAGCCTCACCCATCCGATGGAAGGGGCGTGGGAATCGGGCAGGAACCAGGAGAGAGGCCTGGCTGGCCTCCCCACGCGGACAGTGTCTCCCGGACCTCTGCTCTAGCCAGGTCCACGCCCACCACTGGGCCTTCAGCCCTCCTGGGCCCACAGGAACCGCCTCCGGCGGGGAGAGCACCTCGGGGAGGGAGGGAAGTTCTTGGGGCCTGAGAGCAGAGCCCGCAGCCTCCTCTGACATAGATGAGGCACAACACGCAGGGACTGGAACCCTGGAGTAAACCAGCTGGATGCCATTCATACCCACATGCCCGCCTTCTCCACTGGTTATAGAAGGAGCTAGGAGAAACACCGCCCTGTCCCCAAACCAGGGAACGAGTAACAGCAGCGCCCACCCCTTTTAGTAATCAGCACAGACTCCTGGCACGCCTCCCGTAAGCAAACAGACTCTCTCCATGGGGGGCTCCCCTGGGCAACAAAGACTGGACTCGCCTGCTAGGAGCCAGGTATTTCCAAAGCCCGGACAGAAGGGCTTTAAAAACAGAACCATGACAGAGATCGACTTTCCGTCTTCTCTGATCTGCTGAGAAGTGAACGCACAAAATCCGTACGTTGGTGTCCCCCAGCCAAGAGGGTTGGCGGGCAAGCCCAGCCACAAGGCAGAGCTGCCCTTCTCACAGGTCGACCCGCAGCCAGCCCCCACATCACACATGGTTGCCCCACCAGGGGTGGCGAGGAAACTGGGCTTTTTGGGCAGAAAGACCCCGGACGGTGTGAAACCTGCTGCCCCTCCTCTGAAGCCACTCGGTGCTCGCCCCTTCACACCCACCTCCCTCCCAGGGCAACAGTGGGCAGGAGACAAGTTCCTTTTCTACTCAGTGACTTATGTGAGAGAAAGAGAGGAACAACAAGCAAAAAATTTAAAAACACGTACATATCCAACACGTATCTGAGCTCATGCACATAAACTGCAAAGGTCTACGTGTAGCGAACACCCGGAGACGCAAATCCTGCTCTAGAGAACAGGGGCAAACAGACAGCTCCTGACCAGCAGGCGCAGAGGAACCCAAGCCACATGGTGGGGACACGGGACCCACAAAGCAGGGAGGGCACTACAGGCTCAGTCAGGGAGGAGCAGAGCGCAGCAGGCTCCAGCACAGAAAAGCTCGGGCTCACCTTGCTGCTCTCTGGCGTCTGCCCGGCCGAGGCCGGCCACCTGCTGTGAGCCGGTCCGGAGCCCACGCGGCCGTGCACAGACGTGAGGCTTCCCGATGACAGCAGGTGCTGGGCTCTGTGCTGCCAGCTCACGGTTCTCTCAATCATGTAGCGCAGGGCGTCCCCCTCTGGGAGGCGCACGCGGAGGCGCTGCAGGGAGGCCAGCAGGGGCAGGATCTTCTCCAATGGAGGTTTCTCTGACCGCTGACAGTGGGGACAGAGCCAGATGCGGGGGCCTTGTGGAGCACTGGGGGCGGCCACACAGCTCGTGTGAAAAGCGTCCCTGCAGAGCTCGCACTGGATCATCGGGGCGGCGGGGGCCTGCTGGCACAGGCAGACCTTCGTCTCCGCGTCCGGGCCAGGCGGCAGCAGCTTCCCCTCGTTGGTCCGTCTCAGCGACTGCAGGGCTTCCATCTCCCTCAGGCGCGCCTCCCCGAGGGCCGCCATCTGCAAAGGCACCCACACCCAAGGGCACCGTCACAGACACGGCCACCTCCTGGGCTCAGAGCTCACACTCTGCACTCTGGCCCTGGCTCTGCTGGGGTGACATACCCCACGGTGGGGAAGGGCTCGGCAGGGACGACAGTGCCCGCCTCACGGGCTGCAAAGGTGAGACGTGTGACTGAACATGCTGCCTGGCACCTCCTGTGAACAGTTACTTCACGAGCACCACTTCCACAAAGTCTAACTTCCTTGCCCATTTACCTCCTAGAAAATTCTCTTCCCTTGAAAGATGCAGGTTTTGCCCCCCACCCCCCACCCGACGTGTACTCACTTCTAAAGTCCCCTCTGCTCTCCACTCCTTAGCTGCAGATGGAAAGGTGCCCTGGACCAGCCTCCACACAAATATCGGCCACGTCTCTCACCGTCTCCCACATGGAGAGAGGGGACGGGAGCCGCTGGGCCAGACCTTTCTCACACCCACGCACACGGGCAGGACAGAGCAAAGGGGGGGTCCGGGGCAAAGGCAGAAGGAGGTTGCTTCCCTGCGGGAAGTGGCCAGCACCCTCCTACTGGGCAGTCTTTCCTCTCCAGTGAAACAAGAGCCTGTCCTAACAGTGCTGATGCAGCTAACCTCTAGCAGGGACCTAAAAACATAGACCCCACCTCTCACTGCGCAACTGGGTGACGCTGGGCGCCTTTCTGAACAGGGGGACCTGCACACCTCAGTCAGTCCAGGCCCTACGTGTACAAAGTCCAGGCCGAGTCTACAAGTGCCTAGTTCAAAGCACAGGCTGAGCCAGAGTCAGCCGCCGCCACCCTCAGCTTGGTGAAGTTTCCTCAACTGCAGGCTGGGCCACCGTGCTCCTCAACCTCTTCACTAACAAATGGGGTTGCACAGACTTTGGTGGCTGAGCCATCCCCTCGACACTCCAAAGCAATGGGCCACAGGAACTATTCCTTCCCCCAAGCCTGTCCCCACACCCTGAAAGTTCTCCATCTGTCGCAGCTGGAACCCCTCCTGACCACAGCTGCCCACTGCCAGCTCCATCGTGACTCACCAGATGAGGCCCGCACCCTTAGGCCAGAACCAGCCCTTTTTGTGGACTAGAGAAGAAAAGGCACTAATGTGGGACTGGGGGATACACACAGAGATCTAGAAGTGCACCAGGAAACAGACCCCTGCTGTGTTAGAAAACACCCACTTATCTCTGTGAACAGAAGCCACGCACTGCGTGGGTGGGTCAGGGATACTGGGAACAGCGCTCTCGGAGCTCCCCTACAAACTCAGCAGGGTTTAGTCACTACGTCACGGGGAGCACCAAGTTTCGAGCAGACGGAGCCTTTCTTCGCAGAAACAAACCACAGACATCACAGGGGACAGGAGCCCCTGAACAATGCCAGAGCGAGGCTCAGGCAGCAGAGGCTGATCAGAACTAACTGAAGGTACAAACGCACCCAAGAAAGGCTGTGCCAAAATCTCCAAAGCAATCTAGGCCCACGTCGAACACGAGAGAGGTCGGCAGCTACAAGGAAGAGACTGGGAAGAAGGTTCCCTGCCCGAGGACGGAGCCATGTGCCCACATCACACAGCAGGTGGCCCCAGCACTAGGGGCAGTGCTGTGTGCTGTCAGAGCGTCCAGGTGGGACCACATCCAACTGAGAAGCATCTGCACAGCAACGGAAACCATCAGCAGAGTGAAAAGGCACCTTCAAAGCTGAAGCAATACTGGCAAATCACGCACCTCAGGGGTGTCAGACTCATGTTCACCGGGGGTTGCCTTCAAAGGGCCGAATGCAACTTTAGGACTGTGTGCATGTGACCACTCCTTAACTAGGGGCAAGCAAGCTTGGCGTTGCCCCCGGGCAGAAACAAGGTGCCAGGCCCGACAGAACAGGTGGAGGGCCGGATTCGGCCCGAGGGCCTTGCCTTCACCACCTGTGACGCACGATAAGGAGTTAATGTTCAACTTACGCAAAGAACTCACACATCACCAAGAGCAACATCCCCAGTAATCCAATTAAAACGTGTGGGGAATCTCAACAGACGTTTTCCCAAAGAGGACGCACAGACGGCCAACAGGTGCGTGAAAAGGCGCCACACGTCACCACCACCGGGGAAACACAAGTCAGACCCACGATGAGCTGTCACCTCGGCCGTCGGAAGGGCAGTCACCCAAAGACAAGAAGGGACAAGCGCTGGTGAGGACGTGGGAGAAAGGCAGCCCTCGTGCTC
>VMDR010024712.1:0-14866 GCA_007922815.1 Macrotus californicus | reverse complement strand
TAAAAAAAAAAAAAAGAGGTGCCTGTAGGGGAAGGAGAGGGGGCAGGGAAAGGTGTGGGAGTGCTCCCAGGAAGGAAAACCTGCAAGCCAGGGACCTTCTTTCTCAGGGGTTTAAAGGCTGGAGGTTTAGAGGAGGTCTTAGGGAGGATCTCAATAGAATATTCATCAGTTTTATGCTGTTGTACCAAAACAAGATTCATTCACTTAACTTCATCTGTCCTTGGGTGTGGTTGGCAAATGACACTAGTAATTGGATTTCTGCAATATAGCTCCCTGAGTGGGGTGATTTAAGCCATTTACCCTACGGTTGGGGAGAAGTACAAACCATTCGCTCTTAAGCATCCTTTGTTTAGGGAGGACAGGGTTTACTAGCTGGCTGCAAACTGCTTGTTTAACTACCCATCTCAGTTCCCTGTTTCACGTGTCCTGGCTTACAGGCCTGTCTCAGAAGGACCAAACTAATTCAAATCTTACTTTTTAAGGGAATTAAATTTTGAGATGAGAACATTTAGGCAAGTTTCCTATTTAATTCAGAGCTACAGGGAAATCTAGATTAATCACAGAAGCCGTTTCCGACCTTCCGGTAGCATTGAAAACAACATAGGCTGCGTAAGCGTAAGCCACTGCTGATGTCTGAGTCCCCGCTGGTGGGCTTGGTAATTGAAGAAACAAAACAAACCTCCAAAATTCGAAGCACTTTTGTTTAGGTTTCTACTCCCAAAACCTAGGGTTGAAGTAGAGAGCTTCTGCCTCAGTGAATGAACATGAAGCTGTGGTTTACAGAGGGCAGCTAGGCCTGGCCAGTGTGGCTCAGTTGGTTGGAGCGTCCTCCCATAAAACAAAGGTCATAGGTTGATTCCTGGTCAGGGCACATGCCTGGGTTGTGGGTTCAGTGCAGAGTGTAGGAGAGATTGACGTTTCTCTTCCTCTTTTTCTCCCCACCTTCACCTCTCTCTAAAATTAATAAGCATCTCTTTGGATGAGGATAAAAAAGAAAGTCGCTATTCGTGTGTGGTAGTAATTGGAAACGAGGCAGAAATATCTGTTTGTACAAAAAATAATAACCAACAAATAAAGCAAACCAAACAAATGCACGACAATAAAGCAAAGTAGGCCAAGCCAATATTTTTTCTCCTGACTTCAGCCTCAGCTCCGGGCTGATGGGAACTAACACTAGACTCACTAATATCAGAGGGCCCTAAATAGAGTCAGGAAGTCATTAGGGAAATCAGACTTACACATATTTGCACCCAGATGAGGTTGGGACTTTTGCACTTTTGTGCTTGACATACAAGTACACCCTGGAACCCTGGGCTTTGTTCTCCCCGGAGGGTAATTTGAGTTGCTACCTGTATCTGTGTCTCCTAGGTTGCAACTGTTTTTGCTCAAATAAATGCCTTTGTCCTTCATAATAGTCTAAAATTAATTTTGGTTTACAGTGATCCTTTCTTGGAAAGAGTCTGCACTAGCTTTTCTGTGTTTGCCACCCACCCAGACCCTTCTCCTCTCTCCTTCCTGCTCTTCAGGGCTCCAGGAGCGCATCGCCTTGGGGCCCTATCTAGTAGTGGATTTCTGGCTGGACTCAGCTAGTGGGGGAGATTGGCAGAAGATTAGCAGGCAGGAAGAGAGGGAGGTTGGGACATTCCTTCCTTGCTCACTCTGTACATTGGTGCTGGGTCTCTAACTTTACCAAACCCCACACCTCCAGCTGTCATTTGCTCCAAGGGCACTGTTTCCTCCGCTTGCCCCTTATTCTCAGGAGGGATGATGGCTTCCCACTGTTGTAACAACATCCCATGTTTTTTCCTTAACTTGCCTCTGTGTCTGGCCCCTTCACCAAATTCTCTTTGCTCGAACCATCTGGCATGAATTCTATTTTCTGCTGGGATACAGACATGGATTCCCCTTATCATCCAAGCTAAATTAATTAACTACCCACCAATGACCCTCCACATTTTTTCATTACATTTTTGTAATGAAAATGTCATTACATTTTTGTTGATCTTCTCATTAGACTATTGGCTCACTGAGGGCTAAGGCTGACCTAGTACACTATTAGTTAACCGATACTGCGTGAATGAACATGTAATTGTAGGTTAAACAAATTGGGTCTAAATGCTCTTCTGAGACAAATTATATACACTTTACTTCTCACTTTCATTAAACACCTGCTACATTCAGCCCTGTGCTAGGTGATAGGAACAGAACCATGAACAAGACAGACACACTCACGACCCTCAAAGAATTTATGATCTAAGGGAATGTTGAGGGAGCTGACAAGAAAATCGATGGTTATGGTAGTGAGAAGGGAAGGGCGTTTTGTAAACATCCAAGAAAAATCCGGTCCAAATTGGGGAGTGAGCAGTCAGGAGCCATCTGAGCCAGGGTTGGCAACCTCAGATGCCTACAGGACCAGACAGGCAATATAAAGGGTTCAGGTGGGGGGTGACTGAACAGGGCAGAGCATGCCCTGTCTAAAGTGGCCACTGCCTTCAGCTTGAGCAAAGGAGTCCTGTGGTCAGGTGGTGCCAGTGTCTGTTTTTGCCTTTCAGGAGGAGTCAAAAAGCTTGAGGTTTATTGTTAAATGTTCAAGACCGATCCAAAAATATAAAAACACTAAGGGGAACAAAAAAAAATGCCACGAGACCAGATGCTATTAGTTTCCTGTTACTGGTCTAAGTACTGGTCAAAAGAAGGAACAAGAGTTAACCAGGTGAAAGTGTGTGTGTATGTGCCTGTTGGGGGCGGGGGGTAGGTGCTCTAGTGGAAAGAGGGTCTCAGATGGGAACGGCATAAACAGATACCCAAAACAAAGCCAGAGCCTGGCAGGTGGACAAATGTAGTGTAACTAAAGAATAGAATGCGAGAGAGACACAGCAGGAGAGGAGGCTGGATAGCAAACAACAGGGCCAGACAATGAAGGGTCTCGCAGGCCTGGTGTGGTGGGCACTGCTGACTGCCTTACCCTAGCCCTTCTTCTTTGTTATGTTGTTTAGCTCCTAGGTAGCATGTGATTGAGAGGAGGGAATGCCCCTCTTCACACCAGGAATCTCATTCCCTTTCGAGAATGCAATACTTGCCAGAGACAGAGGGAAGAGTGCTTTCTTTGCACAAAGGTTTTCTTGCTCATTGAAAGAGTCAAATACAAGCAAACATACCCTTCCCCTTTTTATTTTCCCTGTGGGTATATCCTAGCTGTCATCTTGGGATCAAAAGTAAAACCAACTCAAGAAGACAAATCAATATGCTGGAAAGACAGAGCATCCAGATGAGGAGACCCTACATTCCTGAAGAGGTTATTGAGCAGATGAATAAACCAGGTCTGAGACTTCTTATTATATGAGGTTTTCTTATTGCTGGTACACTATCAGTGTGGTATCACCTGATAATTATCACAGGAGGTGCATGAACTGAATCATCAAGTCAGGGAGTTGGAACTTGATTCTTCTCAGGGCACTAGGAAGTCACTGGAGAGTTTTAAGGAGAGAAGTGTCACAAGAAGGTCTAAGTTTTAGAGGGATCACTCTGGTTGCAATAAAGATAAATGATTGGTGACAGGGAGGAACCTGTATGTATGTTTCATTTTGCCTAGGAAACTCTAGGGTCCTTGAGGGTAGGAATCATGTTTCATTTGTCTGTCACACGCTTTTGTATGGTTGGCACTCAGTGTTTGTTCAGTGAATAAGGTCAACTGCTGAGTGGTTATGTCCCTTCCTGACTGCAAGAACACCTAGGGTCAACCTCCGGTTGTGTCACATATAAAATACCTACAGGTCCTTGCCAAGAGTTGCCAGTTAACTTTTTAAACTTCTCTTTTCTTTTAGGGCATACAGTATTCCTATGGCCAGAGCCAGCTTCATCATTTACAGAGCACACCACAAAATAAATATGTAGAGCCTTTTGTCCAAACAGATAAAGTGTCATTAAAGGTACTAAAATATAAAGTACCTTTATATTTTCCTTTTTATATTTTCCCCTTTCTTACATGTATCTATTCTACTCACTCACATGTACCATTGGACTTCACTTATAAAACATAAGTTCACAGAATTGTTAAGAATTTAAAGATGACCCTGGCTGGTGTGGCTCAGTGGGTTGGGCATTGTCCTGCAAACCAAAAGGTCACCAATTTGATTCCTGGGCAGAGCACATGCCTAGGTTGTGGGTCAGGGAGTGTGCAAGAGGCAGTTGATTGATGCTTCTCTCCCTTTCTTTCTCCCTCCCTCCTCCTCTCTGTAAAAATAAATAAATAAAATCTTTAAAAAATGAATTTAAAGATGGTGAGACAAGAGCATTAAATCTCCAGCCAGGTCCCATCTGAGCGTGGGTGTCTGAGACAGCACAGGTCTCACACCCATGAAACCAGCATTGCAAGGGCCTCAGGCTGTGGGGTACACGGTGAGGCAAGGGGGTAGCTAATGGGGAGGGACACACAGGGTGGGTCTCTAGAGTACTAACTACATTCTAGTTATGATTTAAGTGGCTTTATAATGACAGTTTACCACAAATTTATGTTTTTGATGTACTTCTGTCTATTCATATGTATAGTATTTCCCAACTATACAAATTTAAATGAATTATAAAAAATCAATTCATTGTGACTGTAATAAATTTTCTAAATTACCCTCCCCTGGGAACTTTCTCATGTTCCCATGATTGTTTCAGGGGTTTCTGCCATCTCATTCATTCCCTTTTAACTTCTCAGGAGTGATTCAGACTCACAAGTTCCAGATTGCACATATCTCCATGACACTACCCACAGCAGGTAAACTCAGAATAGAGTTCAGGAATGAATTAGAGTTAACCTTCTCCAAAAGCATTGACAGACCAAGGAAGACCTGTGTTACGTATCAGAAAGCATGATCAAATCTCTTCAGTGCACAGGAAATGTTCATCAGCCCCACCATGAACGAAAGAGACCCTCAGTGTTTGTCCCCCATAGGCCTTGCTTTTGGATGAAAGACCAGAACCAATTCCCTCTCCAAAAGAAGTAGGATTGGCAGTGATGCTAACAGAAGAGCTGTGCATCCTCCCAACCTGCACCCCAATGGTGTGGATTCCAGATGCCTCCTTCAGCTGTGGGGGCAACACTATTATTTCCATCCCTCAGGTCCATTTGATAGCTGGGCTGTGTACCCCTTGCCCACCTACCTGAGTTATTAAATGGTAATTTCTTATTGAAGGGGCTATACTACAGCAGTCTTCATATCAAGCAATGATGTACAAAACATACTTACCTATCACATTTTATCAATATGCACCATCATTTTGATGACAGAAATTATTTTTTAAATTTTGTTTGAACCTTTTTGGAATTAAGATAGCCTTGCAATTAATGGCATGTTATATTCTTTATCAATAGTCATGCTATAGTTGCCATTGCCTGGGCAGGCACTGACATTGAAAGTGCCAGCACCAAACTTGCAGAATGGAGATCAGCAGCCTGGAGGAATAACCCAAGATCACAGCGGAGCACTGCACTCCCGGGAACCAGGTGGTTGTCAGGGTGTAGTGGGGGAGGTGGTAAACCAGGAAATTTGGAAACATCCTCAAATCAAGAGTCATAAATAAGCTGACTTTTCAGAAAAAGAGCATAAGTGAAGAGCCCAGCACCTGTTGTGTTTAGGCCTCTTAAAAAAATGCCACATCAACAATGAGCTTGAGGGTCCTACCAGCATGACATTGGGTGGGAAGACAAACTGAGTGTGGAGAAGTTTTAGGGAGGTCTGAAACTATTGATTTTCCTCGTATTTTCCTTTTTATACATACACAAAGTGATATATGATAAAAAAATCTGTGTCTAACTGGGACAGTCATTATAAAAGAAAAGCAAACCGAAAATTACAAGTGTGGGGGAGGGAGGAGAAAGTACAGACCTTGTGGGAATGTAAAGTGATGCAGGCACTGTGGAAAATAGTATTACGGTTTCTGAAAAAGTTAAACATAGCATTATCATATCCAGAAATTCCACTTTGGATATATACCCAAAAGGGTTGAAAGCAGGGACTCAAACGGATATTTGTACACCCATGGTCATAGCAGCATTATTCACAGGGGCCAAAAGGTTGAAACAACCAAATTGTCCTTCCACAGATGACAGTGTAAATAAAAATGACATAGTCACACAATGGACTATTATTCACCACTAGAAAGTAATGAGGTTCTGGCACATGGCATAATGTGTGTGAACCTCAAAGACACCATGCTGAGTGAAATAAGCCAGTCACAAAAGGACAAATACTGTATGAACCTAGAATAGCCAAATTCATAGACAGAAAGGTTGAGCAGTGGTCACCAGGGGCTATGGAAAGGGAGAAAAGGGGACCTGCCATTTAGGAGGTACAGAGTGTCAGGCGGGGAGGATGAAAAGTCCTGAAGGTGAACAGTGGGGACAGCTGCACAACAATGTGAATGTACTTGATGCCATTGAAATATACACTTAAAAATGGTTAAAATGGTAACTCCCATGTTATATATTTACTATAATAAAAATCTGTCTTATTAAACCTATACAAGCTCTATTAATGATTATATAACAGTTTTAACTGATAAGAAAGCATTTTGACATAATTAATTGACAACATTTTTTGTTTTTATTGGCATATAAACTAGTGGTGCATCTTTTAGTCAGTGACATCCTAGACTTGTGAAATACGGCCATACAACTACCTTCATCTCTTCCTTCCACCTAAAAAAGGCCCATTTGAGAGGTTCATCTTTGAAGAGGAAATGTTGTACCCAGCAACTTTCCATCTGATCAATTAAGACTTACTCCCCGCCCAGCACTGTTCTGGGAGCTGGGACTAGAGACCCAGTTCTTGACTTCACTGAATTTATGGAGTTTTGGTCAGGCGAAAATAATGCAAAATGCATAGGTGGAATTATAAACTCTGGAGCTGAAGTATGAAAGGCATGGTTCTACTCTACACTCCAGGCAGGTCACTTTGTTTCTCTGGTGTCCTCTGTAAAAATGAGATGTTTGAATTAAATCTCTGGAGTCCCTTGTTACTTTTCTGCATCTGTGGAAATGGACAAAATATTGAATATAATCAAAGCGAGGCATGAAAGAATATAGCAGTGGCAGGGCTTGCGTGCCCCTCAAATGGGTCCTCTTTCTCCTGGACATGTAATTCAACTACATTTTTCAGTCTCCCCAGCAGATATGTGGGGCCAGGTGACTGTGGCCATGCAACCATGTCAGTCAGAGATTAGGTGTGCCCCTCTCCTGCCCTCCACTCTCTTTGCCTGTCCATGGTGCTCGCAGAGGCCATGGTTGAAGGTGACTGTGCCAAAAGGAAGGTGTGTCCTTCCAGGGAGGTTGTCTGGGGAGGTTGCCGAAGCCATGTGGACTGTGACGTGAACAAGAATTACATCATCATAATTAAGCTACTCAGATTTTGTTTTGTTTATTCAAATAATTAGCCTACCCTGAATAAAACAAAAAGCAAAGTATGAATTCAATAACAATTCTTTAGATGTAGAAAGATCAGAGGAGAGATCATTGACACAGGCCCTGAGGCAAAGACAATAGAAGAGGAGGCATTCCAGCTGGTCAGGAGCCCACGGAGTCAGCATTTGGAGATTTGGATGTGGTTTGTTATGAGAGCCAGGATGAATATTTGATGTGGTAACCCACCTCCAGTCTTCCCCCTCACCCCCGAGACACACTTCCAAAGATGTCCATCATCCAGTAGTAACACTAGAAAATATGCAGATGACCCTGAATGGATCCGGTCCTGTGGAATTAAAATATGCAGCTCCGTAAAGAAACCAAGGCATCATACAGCTGGGTGTATTAACTGTGCAGGTGCTATTGTGCTAGCGCTCACCTGAGGTCAATGTTCAATTATAAGCCAGCAATCCCGAGCAGAGGAGGTGAAGCAGGAATGAGACTGGGTAAATGGAATCCCCATGGTGCTTCTGGTGTGCATTGATTTGCTTGGGTCCTCCCAGGAAGAAGGAGAAGATGAATTCCAAGGCCCCCCTCACACAGGGAACAGGTAGTGTGAGCACTGAGGGGCAGAAGCCACATCCACCAAGCCCTGCTAGGAGGACCCCCATCCCAAAGCTGGGTCATTGACTTCATCCCAGGGCATTAGATAGGGTGAGGGAGGGGAGACAAAGAGAGAGAAAGGAAAGTTAGTCAAGAGGAATGGACTTAACCTGGTAGAGGGAAGCTTGTTAAAAACTCTAAAGGGGCAAAACCTTCCTAAGTGGTTCAGGAGAAAATGTCCAAAAGGTCAGCTGGCCCTTCTTCATGATCTCCTTGCTTTAAGAAGGGTCAACATTTAAGCAGAAAGCAAAACAAGGGTTGTTTTCCACAATCTACACATAAACCTCTGCATTCGTATGGCTTCTAGAAGGGATGCCAGCCATCTCAACAAGACTCCCAGCACTGTGCTGTAACCTTAGACCCAGGGATGTCAAGGAGAAGGAATAGCACTTTTGCAGGGGAGCAATGATTGTGCATTGATTGGCCTTGGCCAAGAGTGGAAAGTGGGGTGGGCAATAGATTAGAAGCATGTTGGGGACAGGGACGGCAAACAGAACCTGCACGTGCTGGTCCCTCTGTCTGGAGGAATCCTTCCCATTGCTGTTTGCATGCCTGGAGGCCTCACCTTCTCAGCCCTCCAATCTGACCATCACAAGCAGAATAACTCCCTCAGGAAACACCATCTTCTTACCCCACTTTAATTTTCTTTCATTATATTATTTTCCCTGTGAGGCATTGAATTATATATCTACTTGTTCGTCTTCTATGAGGACATGGCCTCTGTTGTGTTGTCTGCTGTGTCCACAGGGCCTAGAAGAGGTCCCAGGAACATAACAGGATTCATAAATACTCACTGAGCAATCTTGCTAACCCACATCAGTAGCTAGTGGTCTATTGGAGGGAGGGCTGTATTGATTTGGAGCATCAGAGAATGGTAATCAGTGACTGATATTGTTCCTGGCTATAGGGACGCAGAGCCAGATAGCAGGCTGGCAACACGGCTGCCTAGTGTTGGGGTTAAAAATGGTACTGAGTTTGGACTTCCCTAATGTACTAGACGATAAGTCAACAATCTGGGTTTATGGGTGGAAGAAGGGTTATAATGAAAATGTGGCAGCAGGGAAAGAGATTTCTCCTCACAAGGCACACAGGTCAGGGCAGGATGGAGCTGTTGTGGGAATTAGAGTGGATCAAGGAGGCTGTGGGAAGTAAACCAGGTCTAGGGAGGTGAGGCCCTCCCCAGAGTCAGTGCTCAGAGGCTGCACTGGGAGGTGGGTTTGTTTGAGATCTTGCCCAGGGTTAGGGAGAGATGATTGAGACAAGGAGGGACCACTCCATTCACTGCCATCCTCTGGCCTCCACAGCATCCTAATGTCACCCTCAGCTATCCTGCCACCCTGCAGATTCAGAGCAGAGCTGTGAAGAATTCATGAAAGAAGAGAAAGCAGGGAATTAATAAGCTCACAGGTTAATAAGTCATTAGACAATATCCTTTAAACATACCTTAAGTTTGAACCTCTGGCATGATTTCTCTTGGTCTATTAAACAAGTCTGGACAGAAAAGAAACTTCCCTCATTTTTCCAGAGTCTACCAGACTAGGATTCTAGGAATCTAGGATTCTTTTTCATCATATTTTTAATTGTAAATTAATAGTAAGCTCTTAAGTGACTGTGTCAGTGCCATGCCTGTGGGTGGAGTCCCCCGCCCCCCAATATCTCTCTTTTTGAAGTAAATAAGTGAACATCACTGAGGATCTTGGAACTATATCTCCTGATTTCTGGGATAGGACACAGAATCGATGGGCACATCTTTATTTCTCCCCGCAATGTGTACTCTCGTGTAATCCTCTCCTCATTTCCTAGAGCCTCTCCCAGCCAAGTGAGGACAAACATAACACAAACGCCACTTGCAGAAGAGATGGTCTTTCATTAGTTCGCAGAAAGGCCTTCATTTCCTTCCAGGCTCGTCTTTGTAATGGGGAGGCAGCTGATGGTAGTGAGTGCGACAAATAGATCAGAACAGCGAACATCGGGTTTTAGACATACAGTCTGCCTTTCATGGTAAAATACAATAATGATCAGCAGGGGCCTTAAAACTGGCTTTACTTTACTCTCAGGAAGAATTGTACTATCACAGTTTTATGCTAGATTAAGATTGGAGTTTTAAATGATTTCATTGTGTCTCTCTTGAAGTAGTGCCACTTTATCTCTGGAGATAGAAATAAAAAATAATTGCATATATATAATATTTTTTTCTGAAGAGCTGTTTGGATTTGAGAACCATTTTCTCATGCAGAAGAGACATAGAAATATCAGGAAATTATGCAGGACTCCATTTCAGTGATCACCACATGGGATAATTCAGTCAGCTACAAGACCAGCATTTCTGGTTCTGGAATGTAGATTCTTTTTATGCAAATAGAATTGTACCAAATGATCCCACATCTCACGTTATTTATTTCTCAATTGTTCATCATTCACTTTTAAGCAAGAATTGAGTTCAAAATATCCTAGTTATAGGCTGTGTATATTATACGGAACTTGTGCCGCCTGCGTGCCCCCTTTCTGCACTAATGACTTTGTTGGTCCTGCTTGAGATCAGCAGCCATTAGGGTTCACTTCTGCAAATCTACACACTTCAGCCCAGATACTGTGGATCATTAGCGGGCATCAACGGAGGCTTAGAAAATGAGCACCCTCCAGCACTTGTCACTTCACTTTGGCTGGTGCCTGGTCTGATGAAGTGGAACGAGCCAGCCAGTGAGGCTTTTCTCCCAGCCACGACATTAAATTTACATTAAATGAGACAGTATACTGGGCTGAGGCAGTAAGATCTCACCAGAGACAGTCATAAATGTGCATCTCCCCAGTCACTCAAGGAAAAGATTCCAGCAGATGGCAAGAGGCCTAGTGACAAAGAAAGCTAAAGGCACAATGGGAAGGACCCTCTGAGGCTGCACCGTGGAGAGGAGAGACAATGACTGTGGACCAATTACTACAAAGAAGTTGAAGGTGCTGGTTGTGCACCTGGCACTTAATTTCCAAGTGATTTGAAGAGCAGAAAGGCCAGCCCAGTGTGCATGATGTAATGAATGCAGGCGATACATGTAATGAATGCAGGCGATACGTGTGGGCAGCCTGGGGCCTTTCCTGATCTGTCCTGACCCAGGCCTGCACTGTGGGAGCCACAGGAGGAGCTCCTGCAAGGTTGGACTGGCTGGACCTCCTGGAAGATTTCCACCATTCCTGGAGGCCTTTCTCATCCATGGGGAGCTCTCCTCCACCCAGCTGTGCGACATCCCTGCACCTGCCATGGGTTAGAGAGCCTAGGGATCCCTCGCCTACTCCCCTCCACTCAACAACAAAGGCAAACCATCCCAGGATGCCTGGGAAGAAAGCCATTGCTTAATGAAAAAAGAATGAGGGCCGTTATACCTAGATGATAGCTATGAATTTATGCCAGAGACAAAGTGCAGAAACTACCCTGGTGATGTTTTGTTGCCAAAACAAAGCAAACTGGTGGAAGTCCAGAGAAGCAATTTCTTCCTTTTAAATAGCATATTTTTTAGGATGACCAACTAGTTCACCTGGGCTGTGTCCAGGGTCAGCTCCTGGGCAAACCAGGATGGTTAGTCAACGCCTGCTTTTAGTTAATATCAGAGCAGCTGGTTTGGGGTAGTATAATATAAACAAAAAAGTTTTTCAGACACAGATAACAAAAATCTAACAGATGATTCACTCCTTCAGCTTTACCTACAGAAATAAATACAATCAACTTAGGAGGTAGATCCCAGTGACCCTGAGTCAGCCTCCAGGGACTTGAACACTGGCTCCAACACCTACTGGCCATATGAACTTTGACAAGCTATCATTCAGTCCCTCTGTGCCTCAGTTTCTTTATCTGTAAAGTGGGGATAATAGTGAAGCATATGTCAGAGGATTGTTATCTGAATTAAATGAGCTAATACATGGAGGAGGCTTATAACAGCACCTGGCACATACTGCTTAATATCATCATCATCACTGCTTAGTTATCATCATCATCACCACCATTATTTCTCTTCTCATAAATCCCAAATTACCACCAAGTACAACAAGGGTTAAATAAACATGACTCTTTAACTACATTAAGCCTTCCCATCAGTACTTAACTGTTGTAATCCCTATGTCATTACACGGTGTCTCCTTTGAGACCTAAGACTGTGATTGTTTTTTCTTCTTGACTCTGCACTGACCTGGAGCCTTTACACATCCTCTGGCCACATCTGCTTCATTCTGCTCAGAGAAAGGCATCAATGAGCCTCCTAAGAGCCCCTCTGCCAAAGCTCTCTCCTTAGCCTATAGTTCAGACATCTTTTACCTGCTATTTTCCATCTCTGCTCTAGGACTCTGACTGCCTCTCCCACAAACCTACATATGTGTGTACACACATACCTATATCCACACACCTACATAGCACATACATGTGCACACACCTCAAACAAATACACACATACGCATGCATTTATACATGTACACACCACACATGTATATATATATACACACATACACGCACAAAGATACACACATAGATAGGTAAATTCCTCTCAGAGGAAAAGAGACACAATGTTGCACACCGCATCCTAGGGAGCTGTGGACTCTTTCCCAGAGAGCATGGTGAGATGTTTCCACCATTTCCATGTGTATTTGAAGGTGGGTCTTTTTCCTAATGAAGCTTTAGGAAGGAAAAAAAGATGCTTATAAAAGGAAATTATATGTGGTTTTCTTCTCTGATATGTTTCAAACATAAACTGTGTAAAAGACTATATTAAACATCAAAACTTTGGTTTACATGCTGGTCATTTAATTTATTCAACAAAAAGTTACAACTGCATTGTTTGTAGGACTTTATAGTTTATAAAATGCTTCCTGACAAGTTATTTCATTTAATGAGAAACATCTATGGCAAGACATTGCATTTGACACTGTGAAATTGTCTCACCTTGGACTGAGTGTATGACAGCTTTGAGGGGAGGGCAGCCTAAATGTGAACTATTTGGAACTGAGCATAGGACAAGAAATATTGCCTGGAAGTGGAAGGAAGAGGCTGACCTGGGTCAGAAAGCACAGTTGGTGGTCAAGCATCATGTTCCACTGGGTAAGTACAGTGGCTCTGATTTTAGAAATGATTAGCTCTAAGTGACCAAATGGGCAGCTGAGGAAAAGCAGAGAAGACTGCATCCTGGTTCCTGGAGATCTGCCCATGGCATGTGGAGAGGGAGGTTTGGGGACCTGGAGACATGGAGCTGGAGATGGCGAGAGGAGGGTAGGCTCAGATGGCCAGGTGGGGTGGATCTGGGGCTGGCACATCAGTTGTAGAGGAAAACCAAGGAAGGAGAACAGCGTAGAATGAAGCTCAGGGATATACAGTTTGGGTGGATGCCTCTAGTTTCCATACATTGCATGCTGGGAAGGAAAAGAGACACAAGGGTGGTAATGGCATTTGTGGCTGCAGCTCCTATCGACCTTTCCTCAGGCCCATGCGTCCCAAGAAGGGGCTGACAACTGTTAATCTATGTGCCAGTCAGGGTCCTGGTAGGACACAGGAAACACATGCAAATTGGGTAGCTAGAAAATTTTATAAAGAAGCTATTTGTAAAGGTATGAGTAGAGTTCAGGGAAATCAACAGAAGAGAGGGCAGTACCCAGCACCAGAAACAACCATTGCCAGCTCTAAGCCCGAGTAGAACCCAGAGAGAGTAGCGGTATGTGGAGAGGGCTCTCTGATAGAAATGGTAGCCTTCTTCAGGGAGGTCACAACCAATCCAGTACACAGGGAGTTGACAGAAAAATACCTCCACCTCACTCTTCTACACCCTCTGATACCTGCAGGTGCCTCCCATTGGCCAAATCAACCAGAAGGCTGAAGGCAAGTATGTCTGTCAGTGTCATCCATACAGGCCGGCCTCCATCAGAGTGGGGCAGAGAAGTGTGGAGAGCAGATCTGGAGGGTCAGTGGGAAATATCTGGAAGACTTCACCCCTTTTGCCCCTCGTTTTCCTCACTGTCTTTTGTTTGGAAGTAATTGGTATACTCAACCAAGGGACACATAAATTCCTCTCAGTGACTATCAGGGTCATTTGGTCATATTGTCTTCTGAAACCTAAAATGTTAGCACTACTAGTATTCTTCATATGAGAGGAGAAAGCAGGGGTAACAGCAGTTCATAACAAACACACAGCTGCTATGGTCCCCCTTGTGTAGCTGGTCACTGGTCAAAGTTGATAACAGATTTCTTCTTCCACAAATTCCGTGTTCCCTTTTCCTCTGCCAGCATGTTGGACATATATATTTAGTTATAGTTGATATACAATATTACATTTGATTCAGGTGTACAGGAGAGTGATTCAACATTCATATACCTTACAAGGTGATCACCACAGTAAACCTAGTAACCATCTACCATCATACGTAGTTATTATATTATTGACTCTATTCCTTATGCCATATATCACATCCCCATGACTTAGTTTATAACTGGAAGTTTGTACTTTTTAATCACACTCCCCTTCCCTCCCATCCCTCACCACCTCCCTTCTGGCAAACATTGGTTTGTTCTCTGTTATCTATGGGTTTGTTTGTTTTTTTAGATTCCACATGTAAGTGAAATAACATGGTATTTGCCTGACTTATTTCAGTTAACATAATACTTTGTAAATCCATCTATGTTGTTGCAAATAGCAAGATTTCATTCTCTTTTATGGCTGAGTAATATTCCATAATATATATGTACCACTTCTTTATTCATCTATTGATGCTTCTTTATTCACCTATCATTGTTTCTACATCTTGACTATTGTAAACAATGCTGCAGTGAACATAGGGGTGCATACA
>VMDR010024711.1:0-14803 GCA_007922815.1 Macrotus californicus | reverse complement strand
TCTTCATCAGAATTAATGTTCTGCTCTTTAAAAGGCAGTTAAGAAATAAAAAGGTCAGCTACTAGCAGGAAGAAAATATTCACAACACAGACATATGGCAAAGAACTACAATATAAGGACTTCTGGCCAAGATGGAGGCATAGGTAGACACACTTTGCCTCCTCCCACAACCAAAAGAAAGACAACAACAAATTTACAAACAAAAAACAACCAGAACTTACAGAAAATCGAACTGTATGGAAGTCTGACAACCAAGGAGTTAAAGAAGAAAAACATTCATCCAGACAAGTAGGAGAGGCGGAGATGGGCAGCAGCTGGCAGGGCAGGTGGTCTCACATTCGTGTGAGGATAAACCAGGAGATGCCTATGGAACAGGCATTATACACCTACCAGGAGGAACAACTGGGGAGTGAGACAGATCATGCAAACCAGGGTTCCAGAGGGGAGATAAAGCCTCAAAACCTCTGAATGAAAACACCTGTAGGGGTTGAGGCAGCAATGGGAGAAACTCCCAGTCTCACAGGAGAGTTCGATGGAGAGACCCACAGGGTCCTAGAAAATACACAAACCCATCCACCCAGGAATCCTCACTAGAAGGGCCCAATTTGCTTGTGGATAGCAGGGGAAGTGACTGAAAACCATCAGAGAGCAGAGCAAGTGGTGGCATTGTTCCCTCTTGGAACCCGCCCCCGCAAACAGCATCACAACACAGCGACCTGGGTTGCCCCACCCTGGGGAACACCTAAGGCTCTGCCCCTTACTATGTAACAGGCGCACGGAGAGGAAAAAAAAAAAATGGCCCAAATGAAAGAACAGATTAAAGCTCCAGAAAAAATACAACTAAGCGATGAAGAGTTAGTCAACCTATCAGATGCGTTGTTCAAAACACTGGTAATCAGGATGCTCACAGAATTGATTGAGCTCAGTCGCAAAATGAAGGAACAAATGAAGGCTACCCAAAGTGAAATAAAGCAAAATATACAGGGAACCAACAGTGATGGGAAGGAAACGGGGACTCAAATCAACAGTGTGGACCAGAAGGAAGAAAGAAACATTCAACCAAAACACAACAAAGAAATAAGAATTAAAAAAAATGAGGAAAGGTTTAGAAATCTCCAGGACATCTCTAAATGTTCCAACATCCGAATCATAGGGGTACCAGAAGGAGAAAAGGAAGAGCAAGAAATTGAAAACTTATTTGAGAAAATAATGGAGAACTTCCCCAATCTGGCGAAGGAAATAGACTCTCAGGAAGTCAAGGAAGCTCAGAGAGTCCCAAAGAAGTTGGACCCAAGGAAGCACACACCAAGGCACATCATAATTACATTACCCAAGATTAAAGATAAGAACAGAATCTTAAAAGCAGCAAGAGAAAAGGAGACAGTTACCTACAAAGGAGTTCCCATAAGAGTGTCAGCTGATTTCTCAAAAGAAACCTGGTGGGCAAGATGGGGCTAGAAATAAGTATTTGAAGTCACAAAAGGCAAGGGCCTACATCCAAGATCACTCTATCCAGCAAAGCTATATCATTTAGGATGGAAGGGCAGATAAAGTGCTTCCCAGATAAGGCAAAGTTCAAGGAGTTCATCATCACTCAGCCCTTATTATATAAAATGTTAAAGGGACTTATCTAAGAAAAAGAAGATAAAAAATATGAACAGTAAAATGACAACAAATTCACAGTTATCAACAACCGAACCTAAAAAAGAAAAACAAAAACAAAAACTAAGCAAACAACTACAACAGGAACAGAATTACAGAAATGGAGATCACATGGAGGGTTATCAGCAGAGGAGTGGGAAGGGGAGAGAGGGAGAAAAGGTACAGAGAATAAACAGCATAAATGGTAGGTAGAAGATAGACAGAGGGTAGGTTAAGAATAGTATAGGAAATGTAGAAGCTGAAGAACTTATATGTACCACCCATGGACATGAACTGAGAGGGGGAGTGTGGGGGGAGGGGTGTGCAAGGTGGAGGGGAATAAAGAGAAAATGAGACAACTATAATAGCATAATCAATAAAATATATTTTAAAAAATAACTACAATATAAAAAGAACTCTTCCAATTGGATATTAAGAAGGGAAAAAAATAAAACAAATAAATGCATCAAAAATTTGAACAGATACCTGATAAAAGATATTCAAATGACTATAAGTACATAAAAAGGTGGTACACACTGTTAATCCTCATGCAAATGCAAATTAAAAGCTCGATCAGATCCAATTATACACCTACAAGAATAGCTAGAATGAAAAGACCGACAATACCAAGTGTTGACAAAGATGGGAGGAGGGCAACTCATGCATGCATCACTTAGATCAGACCATGGTGGGACTGACTACTCGGGAAAACCATTAGGTGCTTTCTTCGAAAGTTAATCATGTGCTTATCACATGCCTCAGCACTTTTAATCACAGGTATTTGCCTAAGAGAAATTAAAACATACAGTCAAAAAGATTTTGTGAGAATATTTAAGGCAGTTTTATTTGTAAGAGCCCAAAATGGAAAAAATCGAAATGCATATCAACTGGCACACAGATAACCAAACTATGGTATCCGAGGTATTCAAACAGTGGATCACTACTGAGCAATGAAAAGCAATGAACTGCTGAGAGACACAGCAACATGAATGCATCTCAAACATTATGCTGAGTGAAAAAAGCCCAACATGAAAAAGTACATCCCCTATGATCCCACTCATGTGACGGCCTTGATCGAAAGAAATCAGGTAAGTGTTTGTCTGAGGCAACAAGTACGGGAGAATCAACTGCAAAGAGCCATGAGAGAAGTTTCTGGAGTGATGCAAATGATCTGTGTCATGTGGAAGTGGTGGTCACCCTGGTGTACACGTTTGTCAAAACTCATCGAAGTAGACACTGAGAATGTAAGCATTGTATTGTATGTCAACTATACTGGAAGAAATTTGATTTAAAAAACAAAAATTATAAAATACAGAGAAACATGCATACTTCTTTACAGTTTATAGAGACAATTTCAATGTTCAGTTGACCTTCTTAATCCTTACCACTACCTTGAAGAATAAGTAGGCAAATAAGCCCTTCTTGTGAAAAACTGCCCAAATCATACACTCTGTTCACAAGCTACAGTATTTTGCTTAAGCCTAGGATGGATCCACACACATCTTGGAGGAATGAGACCAGGACTCCACTCCCCCATGCGCACAGAGTATAAAAGCTCTTAGGTCTGTAGGGAGGGGATGCTCAGAATAAAAACGATTATATTCAATACTATTTGCTTGTAAGACCCTGCTATGTGCCAGACACTGTGGCAAGACTCTATTCAAGAAATCTCAGAACAGTCTTGGGAAGTGCACATTATGTTTTCCAAACACAGATGAGGGCAATGAGCCTCCGTGAAGTTCAGGGATTTGCAAATTCACACAGCTAGTAAGTGGCAGAGCTGGGGATCCAGGTCTGAAGGACTCAGAGCTGCAGCTCTTCCCATGCACAGCCCAACACTGGCTCCATAGTTGAGGTAAGTGGAGTGGTTTCTTCCCAGCAGTTAATTAGCCAAGGGAGCTGGCTTGGAGAGGTCCTTCAGAGAAGATTAGGCGAGGTTAAAAGAACTTCAGGACCGGAATGAAGTGTTTTGAAACCCGAGGATCATGCGAGTGTCAATACTTTTCTAGAGGCATTAACACGAGTGGACATTGAGCTCCAAAGGAAAGAGAGGCGACACTTTGTGATGGATTGGGAGGCGAGTACCTGCACTGATCACCTGGGCAGCTAAACACTGACATGAACAGGTTGGGGAGGCTTGAGCAGGCCAGGCAGGCAGTACACTCTGGTGTGATGTGATGTTTCTCATAGGAGACCTGGAGCCACAGAGTTCATGATGCAAAGTATTGTGGGATGGAGTTAAGTGTCAGGAGGTGGCCAATGTAGACCCATTTTTCTTTTAAAGAAAAAAACTAAACAGGCTTCAGAGTGCAATGGATTATTATATTAGATCTGGGGCTGAGAGCCAACTCTAACATTTGGTCAAAGTGAATTCAAAGCTAGAGAATACTGGGTTAAAATCCTGACTCTGTTCTTATTAGCTGTGCAACCTTGGGTAAGTCACTTCACCTCTCTGAGCCTCCCTCTCTCAGCTGGCAGATGAAGACAAAGGCACCTACTTCTTGGCACTGATGGTAAGATGGATGCTTGCGAAGGGCCTAGGTCAGCATCTGGCACTGGGTAAACGTTTGACTCACTCCTTTTCCTTTAGGTAATCCACCTGGAACCTTAGGCTTCAACTTTGTCTTGAATCCCTAAACTTCATCCCTATTGTACTAACTTGCTTGTAACCCCACCTCCCTCCAGGGAATGAAGTCTGCTGGCGGTCAGTCTTCTTTTCTGCTCCTTCCCCCACTCTCTCCCTCTGTCTCACATTCCTCCCACACCCCAGGCCTAATACTTGTCCACTCCTTGCTTCTGCATCTCTTGGGTCTGCCCAGGCTTTGCCCCAACTCTCTGTCATCAACCTGGCCAGAAGGACTCCCTAGTGTCCTCTGGAGCTGGCTCAATGAGAAAGGAAGGAACAAAGTTACTGTTCTAGAAAAAAAAAAACTCAGTCACAAAAGCCCTAGGCCTTTCTGCTGAATTCTCTCCTAACTGAACTTAATAAAAACCAAACTTGACCACGTCATGTTCTTGATTACAATCTGCTTCTTTTGCCCTCAAGATGAAGTCCAAAGTCCTTAGCATGACCTGCAAAGTCCAGCAGGACATGATTTATGACAACTTCTCTAACTTCTCTCACCCACCTCCTTCTGCACCTGCCACCACCAGCCCCCCAAGCCTTCTCTAAGTGCCAGACAGATTAAACTGCAGGCACTTGCCAAACGCCCTGGGGACTCTTTTCCTTGCCCCAGAAATTATGGATATTCTATTTCTGCTGCCTGGAATTCTGGTCTCCCATTTCTTTTCATGCCCTGTGCCTGGATTTTCTCTATTCTTCATGAATCGGTTTAGCCATCATCATCTGGGAAGTATTCTCTGATTCCCCGGGCTGATTTGGGGTCTGTCTTATGTGCATTCTTAAATCTTGAAGCTTCTAGTATAGGCCTAATCACCATCAGCTGACTTGCTATGTCTTTCCCACTAGACTGTGAACACTCCTGTATTCCTGGCACCTACTGGGGTGGCTGGCATCGAAGAGTCACTCAGCGAGTACAAGTAGAATGAATGCATGAGAAGAACTAAAGCCAGCGAGGAAGGGCAAATGACATTTAAAGGAGGTTGTGGGTCCTGGAAAAGATAACCCCTAGAGGAAAGAAGGCAAAAGTGAGAATTTCTGCAATAAACTTGCTGTGAGATTTCCCAAAGGACCCTAGCAAATGTAGCCAACTGCAATCCAAGACCACTGGACCACCCTGGAAAAGCAAAGCCTTCTCCTCAGAATTATGTGGGAACCCCCTCCGCCCACTCTGTGCTCCCAGCTCACCGAGTCTGGAAATGGAGTGTCACATTTTTCGGTCTGTGCTGTATACAAGCCTGCTCCAAAGCTGAAGGGAATGGCATTCTTTAGGCGTTAAGAATGCACCCGGACCCACTGATTAGAAATGTATTTTTAAACCAAAAAGTTTGGGAAGAGTAAAGCAGCCTGGAAGCTTTTAGAGATCTGTAGCAAATGGGATTCAGCACAGAGACCTCCCAGGATGTAGAGCTGGTCCCAGAGAAGAATCAAAGCTGCCCCAGATCTGGTACACATTTCTAGGGGCTTAAGTAATTGCCAATGATCTATTTGCAGCAGGTCTCCAAGGTGGGTGCTGAGACTCCTAGGGTCTCTTCTCATGTCACACCTGTAAATGCAGGCTTCTTTGTCTCAGCAGATGGGCAACTTTTGGCAAATATAGACAGAGTGGAGAGTATAGTTGGGTCCCTGAGGTATAGTTGTATAGAAAGACATCAAACCAATTTCTGGCCTGGCTGTGTCACAGATTTGTCACTGAAGACTGTCTCCTACAAGCTCCATTTCTTCACCTCCAAAATGCAGACCCACTGGAACTGTTTGTGGTCCCAGGAGACCACAAATCAGAACAGTGTCTGACCGTGGGTTGACATAGCACAGCGGTTGAGTGGGGCCTGAATGCCTGGATTAAGTCCTACCTCCATCACTTGTGTGACTTGATTTCTTAACTTCCAGGCCTCACTTTTCACATCTGTAAAATGGAAATATTAGCAGGAGGTATGTATATGAGTAAAGATTCAGTAGAGTGAGAATTCAACATAAAATCCTTGCAAGCTCCTGGCACACCGTCCAATCAGTAAGTTTTAACTACCATTAGTGAAACAGGGTGACAATCTTGAGGTGCACGGTAGTCCCAGGACTGACCAGAATCTTTGCTCAAGTGCTTCACTCTTACAACCTACAGAAGAGCCCCGTAGCTTTGACTACAGATGGTCATTTACTCCCTGTTCCAATCAACACATACTTGCTGAGATTATGAGTGCAACCAATGGAAGCTAAATATGGCTACAAAGATGGAGGAGGAATGGTCCCAGCTTCTTCTGATCTCACTGATGGGTGGGAGACTCAGCACTGAAAAAATATACGGCAGAATAAGATTCATCTCGTTACAGAGTGATAAGCCACATGAGAAGGGGAGACAGGGGGCCTGTGGGCCCACGGAGATGGGGCCTAGGGTGGTGAAAGGTTTCCTAAAGGAAACCTTTAGGAAAGGAGCAAGGGGACGCACAAAGGAGTGAGAAAGCAGAGTTCACCCACTAAAGGCAAGGGAAGCATGTTCAAAGCAGGAAGGCCAGCCAGGACAAAGGCCCAGAGACGCCCCGCGGTTGGAACTGTTGGGAAGCCTTGGAGATACAGGAGTAATTCATCATGGCTGGAGGCCAGGGTGTGAGGGCAGCGAAGAAGCTGGAGCTTGATGAAAGTAGAAGCTTATCAGGAAGATCCATGGGCTGAATCCAGGTTTCTCAACTTTGTCACTATTGATATTTGGCAGGATAACCCTTTGCTGGGAAACGGGAGGTGGGGTGGAGCTGCCCTGTGGATTGTAAGATGTTTAGCAGAGGCCCATGGCTTCTACCCAGTAGATGCCAGTAGCACACACACACACCCTCCCCATTGTGACAACCAAAAATGTCTCTAGACATTGTAAATGTCACCTAGGGGTTAAAAGTCTTCTGGTGAAGAGCATTGGTACTAAATCAAGGACTTTGAAATTTATGGTGGGTTAGTGGCGTCTAAGGTGAGGTGGCATGGTCAGGTATGCATTTGATTTAGATTGTTTTGAATGAGAAAAACAGCACAAAGACAGCCAGTCTGGTACAGCGACGATTGCAGTGGTCTAGGAAAGGGATTATAAGTGACCATGAGAATGCTAAAGAAGGGACATTCTCTCTCACTCACTATATATAGACTATATACACACACACACACACACATATATATATGGACTTATATATGGTATATATATAGTATATAAGTATATATATGTGTGTGTGTGTAGATATGTACACACGTACACAGAGTACATATACAAATACATACTAATTGATAACTAGTATGTATACTAATTATACACTAATGTATTAGTGTGTATCTGTAATAGTAATCACATATTAATCTATAATACATGCGTGTACACTAACTGGCTTAATAAGAACACGGGGGGCTTTAGGAGAAAAAATTAAAAGAGGATGATGCATCCTTACCACCTTCCCAAGGAAAAATAGGGCAATGTTGCCTGTTTATAAATCTCCAGAGAAATTATAAATAGCTCCATTGCGCTTTAAACTTGGTAGCACCACTTCACAAACATTAGTCCAATAAATTCCCATCACAGCCACCTCAATCAGCTTTTAGAATCTCCCTATGACAAATGAGGAAACTGAGGTTTGGAGAGGTAGTGGTTTACCCAGAGTTACACAGCCAGTAAATTGTGGCGCGCGGACTCCCTTCTGGAGTCCAAATCCTATTTTCTTTCCCCGTGGCATCAGAGATGTTTCATAAACATGAGGCTTATGGCATTCTGACTTGCTGCAATCAGTTCTCTCTGGGCGTTTCAAAACTAACTCCATCTAGTTTTTCAAACAATAAATTTTTCAAGCACATGATCTCATAGAAATACATAGAAAAGAGAACCACAAAAAGTTCTGGAAAGTTTTGCATAACTTTTTTTTTAATATGCTTTCTTTCTTGTCTCCCTCTTCCTCACGGTGTTAATTAAGAACACGCTGTCCCTTTTTTCACTTGGTCCAGGCTCTTGGAACTAGAGCTCCCAGGCCTGGCTGAAGTATGCACCCCGCCTGTCCCCAGAAACACTCCAGGTTCTGAGAATGTCAGGCCTGAAGTCCATGTGCCACAATCAGGCCCCTGCGGGGCAGAGAGAATCAAGCTCTCTACTTAATTCGTTTGAATTTCCCCTGTTGCTGACAAATCTTTCTGCTTTATGTTTAGAAGGAGAAAAAAAAATAAGCGTTCTCTTTCTGCTTGGTGCAAAGTTTACAGCTGATAAATCTGTCTAAGTGTTGTTAACAGGTCCGATGCACCTGGGGGCCAAACACGATTTCGCCAGACCCGTGAAGAATGCGTGTGTTTTTCCCCAGCTGTGCCCACACATCATTTGTTACACTGTTTGAAAGGCTTGGCCGGTGGCGTACCCAGCCTCGCCCCCCACTCCCAGTTATAAAGCTTGCTCCATTTACAGAGATTTCCAGCAAATTTAAAGGAAAAAATTTGGGAGGCAAATCAGTATTATTGTGTACACTGGGAAGAAACAGGAAAACTATGTTAGTATTCAAACTACATAGCTCTCTTTTTTTTTTTTTAACGTAAATTCACTTGAGAATTGGATTGAAGGAGAGCTAATTTAGCCCCTAGAGGTGCAAAGAAATGTATATCCAGAGCTCTTCATGGACGAGGTCTTATTCTAGTCTCTTTGCCTGCTTATCTCATTAGTTCTCACCACGATCCCATGAGAGATCATCCGTTTATCCTCATTTCTAAAAGGAAACTTGGAGGCTCAGAAAGTGTAAAAGACTTGCCCAAGACCACTCGCAAGTGAAGTGAGAACTGACAATACTGATTCACTCATTCAACCATTTGTTGTGTGTTTTGCCAAGGACGGGACACTGAAGATACACATCTGTGAACAAACCTCATGGAACAGACAGTCGAGTCCAGGAGACAGATAATAAACATGACAAATGCATAAAATATATGACATGTCAAAAACAAACGCTGCAGCAGTCGTTGATATTGATCACCCCATCTTTCCTCGGCTTTCCATGTGTCTAGCTCTATCTAGCAAATGAGTTGCGAGCAGTACCATTTCTGTACCAGAGTATGCGATTGTTAGTTTGAGGGTCTCCAGAGCCACTCTCGGTCCCTTGCCATGGTGACAAGCAAGGTTCCAAGTGGTGGTCACCCCATCAGCCTGGGCTCAGGTAAGAGCAACAGATTTTAACTGCAGTAAAGAAGGGCAAGGCTATATGCAAGGGAGAGGTCCAACTGCTGTAGGTGTGGATAATGCACATTTAACTGGGATAACCATGAGGCCCTGCCCTGGAGTTCAAAACCAATGGTACAAAGAGCCTGGATTCTGGAATCACAGGAACAGAGTTTTACAAATCACATTCCATTACCTGAAGGAGCATGGTACAATAGAGGAGGTATGGAAGGTGAGTCATAGAGACATGGGTTCAAATGTCACCTGTACCGTTGAGCAGAAAAACAAAATAGTTAATATTTGAGCCCCAGTTTATTTGCAAAATGTAAATAACAAAGTCAGGTGAAGTACATGAAGTCAAAGAGCTTGGTCCAGAGTTCAACTGCAGTCAGTGTCCCTGCTGTTCTTGTCTCCCTACCCTAGGGGCCTTCTTTAGGGACTTTCTCCTTGGGATTAGAAATTGTGTGTTGTCTGCATCAGACTACAGGCATGACTTTTTTCTCAGTCAAATGGCTGCAATTAGACGGCCTTTCCTTTCATAAAGCCTGGCTTTTGTTTTCCACACTTTGTTTTGTTTTGTTTTGTGTGCTCTTTTTTTGGCTTCTTTTCCTTTGTCTTCGGAAAATTATTTATGTATCCACTGTTTAACATTCCAAAGACTGAGCATCCTCTTCGAGATTTATTTTATATTGCATAACAAATAATACTGATTCTCACTTCCTATGACAGCTGCTCTATTTCCTCCTTCTCCCTTTGCCTCTTCTCTGTTTCCAAAGGGAAGTGAAGAATACAGCTTCCTAGATCCGCTGCGGTGGCCTCTGCCCCATGAATCATCCTCCCCTCTCCCGGGACCCTGTCTGTCGGTTAAAATATGTAATTGGATTAAGCAGGTTTATGTCTCCATGTTCTGTTTCCTATGTAATTTATGTCCTTCACTACACACCATTAAGAAAAAAACAAAACAAAACTAAGCGTCTTCCTGTTCACAGAGAAAAATCAATTACCCTCCCTTCTAAAATGAAATCATATTTATTTATTTGGTGGGAAGTCTTCAAAGAAACCAGAAGGAGCCCTCTAAAATATTCAGACCATCTTTACAACCCCCTGGAGTCTGGTTTAATGTTTTATTAACCAAAAGTTTATTGCTTACCTAATAAGCACTAGATATCAAACATAAAGAAGACATGGTCCTTCTCTCTCTCCAAGGAGTTCGATCTAGAAGAGGAACCAGACATGACACTTTACACTGCAGAGCGTGACTCACAAAGTGGTAAGAGTCCAGTGGTCAGGGATGGCCCAGAGGAAGGTGTGATGAATGTAGTGGTATTTGGGGCGGGGGCGCGGGACAGTGACATGGGAGACAAAGTTGGTGAGATCAGCCAGACCAGGCCATAAGAACTCCAGTTATATGTGTACATATATATATATATGAGAGAGAGAGAGAGAGAGAGAAGGAAGGACTTTCATGTTTTCCCCCACATGGGGAAGATTAGAAGCTTGTGGATATGGAGGTTGATTGCACAGTGAATGGGGATCAGTTCTAATTTAGACACAGGAAAGGGAAAGAAACAAAAGAATGGAACTAATTAGATACTGTGTTGGGAAATTAAACATGTGATATCATGTGATTCTTACAACACCCTAACAGGCTCCTGCTTCACTGCAAGGTATCGTTATTGCACCCACTTTATACACTAGAAGACTAAGGTTCTGAAACATTAAATAGGGCAAGGGGCATCGTTGCTGTGCTTCCTGCCAGGGCCCACCACTGGGGACCAGTGGTGCGCATCACTTCAGGCTGGATGTGCTCAGGTACAGTGGGCCAGGCCCCTGTGCCCAGCACCCGCACGATGGGCTGGCATTGCAAAGCCAAAATACGTTCTTAATACACAGGTTTTCTTCCACCAAGTTGTCTGCTCCAGTAGCTTGTGATTTTATGCTCATGGTTTCTTAAACCCAACAGAAGCTGGATGTTAGGCTAGAGGAAACAATGACAGCTGGAAGGAAGATAAATGCCCACTAAATTATGAAATTACCAAAGATGGGATATCCCTGGATAACGCTCTTGAAGCCCCTGGAATACCTTTGCTCTCACACATTGTTTGGAACCTCAGTATTGACACAGAAAAGAAATTGAGACCCCTGGACACCACAAGTAGATGAACGATGTTTGCATAAAAAAATGTGTGGTCTTCATGAAGCTTTGCCTTGGAACATGGAGCAGCACTTTAGGTGGGAACAGCTGGAACCACTGTTTCATCACCAACCAGCTGCAAGTGTTTCCCACATCTCCATCCGACAGAGGAGACAGACGGCAGTTCTGGGGGCTCCCAACAACTCCTACCAGCAGGCAATGTCTTCAGCAGGCTTCCTCACCGGGGTAGGCTGCCTGGAGAAAAGGACCCCTTCATCATTGCTTCTGTGGGGTCCATTAGGAGGAATTTACCAACAAACCTGGTCTTTGTCTCAAGCCCACATTTTCAGAAAGTATGGTGATTTTTATTTGGGGTAGTTTGATAGCTTTCAGGTTTACCACAGCCTATCACCAGGTGAGAGGGGTCAACAGCAGTATAGGCAGGACCACAGCTATTGGAACAAGTACTTGGCTCTCCAGGAACTAGTCAAACCCATCTCTCAAGATCACATGTGGGATAAAGAGCTACCAAGCTGAAAACGTGAAGAAACTCAAACATGTGGCCAAAGGATCACTATCAAATCTGTTTGGAGGGCTAGGCTTCCAAGAAGGGCAAAAGTAGCCCAAGGAAATATGTGAGGGGTCATGGCAGAAGGGCCTGTCCCTCCTTACAGGTCAGCCTCCATCAAGCCCACTTTTATCAGATGGAGTGTAAACCCCTTCTTTTTCTTTAAAAATTACTGCACAGGTTGACCAATTCTTACCTTCACAATGTTTGGACAGAACTGATTCTTTGGCTCAAGTATTGAAAAGCCTGAGTTCCTTGGGTTGCTAGCACTCTTAGTCTCCCTTTACCCCCCTAGCAACTCTTTGTAACATTCTCATTGGGAAGGATGAGCACAGTTTTAACTGGATCTACTCAATGAGGCATAAAAAAGGTATGTTTTGTCTGGCCAGCCCAGAGAGTCAACATTAGTGTGAACAACTCTGAAGCAGGCAACATGCAGACACCTCATGGTCCCTCTGCGTTTCAGCCCTTTACCACCAGCAATCAGGAAGAGTTGCTGGTGATGAAACGGGTATCATCCTTCAGTCCAGAATCTCACCCAACATAAGGATCCCATGAAGGAAGTCTGGTGAAAGTCCCCAAGAACCAGACTGGGTTCCTTTCTGCCATCACTGTTTGGTCGGTCACAAACCCTCCAAGCCTGTATGGATATTACGGTTTAACATTAAGATTTCTAGTCACTGCTTCATTGTTTTTCTAAAGTCAACAATGTGACACTCCATCCAATTTCCTTGTCATTTCTACGTTATACCAAGTGAGTCTATCGCCAATGACAAATATATTAAATGGAAACAGTATGTACATAAGATGATTTGATGTGAATAAATAGGCCACTTTTCCAGATCTTGTGGGTCTCTGGGCATTCTAATGTCTTCGGGATAGACAAGGTGTGTTGAATGAGGGCGCTTGCCCATGTGAATGCTCACGTCAAGACCCATACTGCATAATGCCAGTTCTCAGGGAGAATGTTCCACCGCTGATTTCAAATTGCATATTGTTAATGCATGCCATTAAGATTAATCTTCGCTTTAGCTGTCAGTTCTTATTTACAGACCCAAATTTTCTTTGCTGCAGTTAATTCTAGTTATGAAATCTCCCCTGATTCCGAGGTCCTCATGCCACCTTAAATTGAGTGGCCTTAATTTGAGGATTGAGTGTGCATGGAAGGGATTAAGACCCATTAACTGAATTCACAATTCATTTAATACAGGTGGAGCCTCCTTATCTTACAGATTCTTTGAGGGGAGAGTTAATAGTGTGGAACCCAAATTTTACTGCACATAAAATTTGTAATTTTCTTGGTCAATGTTGATGACACAAGGGAAGAAAACGACACTGACTGAACACCTCCTACCATATATGGGCACTGTGTGCGCTCATGGCTTTGTGTTCATTTATTCATTAACAACAACACTTTGAAGCAATCAATACTGTATCCAAATTTAAAATAAGGGACATAAATCTTAGAGAGATAAAGTAGCTCACCCAAAGTCATAAAGCTATGACGCACAGAGGCTAAAATGTTTAAACAGGGGTGAGGGGTTTCTGTTCTTCTGCTCCTACTCTCCTCACAGCGACACAGGGAACAAGGTAGGAGCTATCAGTTCTACTTCTCACTTTCCCTACTCGTTAATGCCTGTAAGAATTAGGATCTATGAGTTCACACTGTTTAGCACACAATGCTAAATAGTTGTACCTCATATACATGTCTAATTCCAAAGGACATAAGGAATTAGGCCACTGATTCATTAGTATCCATTTCCTATCTCTCAGCTCAAGACTAATTATTCATTAATATCCGCTGAGAGGGTTCTGTTTGTACCATGTCAGTCGCTCTCACCAAAAGTGATTTGGGTAGGAATTTTCAATAGGGCACTAAGGTTCTGTTTCACTACTTCTACTGCCTAGAAGGACCTGTAGCTCTCTACACTTAACAAAGATGGACATGCCTGGATCTGAGTCTTAATTCGCAGGTGTCCAGCTTAAGTATAAGGCATAAATGTGACTCCTCCTGTAAGTCAGCAGCAGTTTGGTTAGCTCTTAGCACAGCAAGCAATGGACTGGCATCGGGCAAGAACAGAGCTATTTTGACCCAAGCCACGGGTATGTAGAGTCAAAGGCACCAAAACGACTTTATAAGCACAAGGTCTGGTATACCATAGTTACGCAGTTCGTGCTTACGGAAAAAGAGACAAAAAACAAAAAGAAGGGAGGGAAGAAAGACATACCCCTACACCAGATAGCCTTTCCCTTGGGAAAAAAAAACAAATTCTACTTCTACTTAAAGGTGTTAGGCTGAACAAATGTTTAACCCCTTCTCTCTCCTTCTGAAAAGTCTACTTACATGTCATTAAGCACTATAATGTTTTGTTATTGCTTGTTTGTCTGTCAGTTTTAAGATGCAAATATACAAGGACAAAGAAAACAGAAAGAAGCAAAGAGCACAAAAATTTTGGAAAGTTAAAAGTAACTGGATGAGTAGTAATAGCCTTAGCAGAACCCTACACTGGAGGAAGATGTAATTTCAAACCAATTGAGAACAAAGAAGATCCTACAAGTTTGCAGAGAAGAAATACAGTCTTCATATAAAGCTTAAAGACTTATATTGGCATTACAGTTCTGAACAGAAATCTTGGAACCAAAAGAAAATTGAGCAATGCCTTCAAAATTCTGAGGGAAAATTAT